>CAUYPK010080993.1:0-33614 GCA_963574355.1 Loris lydekkerianus
AATATTCTTTTTTTTTTTTTTTTTTTTTTTAAGCAGGAACTCAACTCTATTGTGTCAAGCAGCCACTTATATAGAGTGTGGGGAAGGGGCAGGGAAAGAAGGTGGGGGAAGAGGTGAGTGACAGGGTCGGGCCAGTGGCATGGTACCACGTTGGCTGTATCTAGGTAGAGGCAGTTTAAGGCCTGGCCTTGCTGAGTCGTTGCTACGCGGAAGTACCTCCATGGATCTACTTCTAGTCAGGCTCGGGAAGTTGCACTAGGCCTCAGGCACATGGCAGGGCCCAACAATTCCCTCTTTTGTTTTTTGTATGGGGGAAAAACATAGCCCCTGTCTTAGGTTGCCTGCTCCTGCAGTTTCAGTCTTACCCGTCATGGGGATACAAACATCAATGGTTTGGTCCCTGTCTTAGGTTGACTGAACACAGAGTGATCTTACCCGTCTTTGGGTACTATGAATGTAATCCACCGTGCAGCCTTGTTTTTTTATTTCAAAATAAGATACGTGCAGTGTGCATAGGAATTTGTTCATAGTTGTTTTTTTTTAAACTATTGTCCGGCCCTCCAACCGTCTGAGGGACAGTGAACTGGCCTCAGTTTGAAGACCTCTGCATGCCTGTGTTGGCCTACTGGTTACTTAGGGCTGAGGTAGGGGTTTGACGGTGAGGTCGCTTGGGTCCAAAAGGCTGGTCTGAGAAGCAGCTGTTAGGGAGGAAAGGAAGAGGGAATTGCGAGGTCGCCTCTTCTGCATCATCAGACATGGGAACAATATCGCAATGAGTCATGTGGGGGCCTTAGGGAACTGTGCTGGAGATTGACAATGAAAGGAGGTGACCGGATGAGAAGTGTCACAGTCTATCCTGTGACACTTCCCTTCCATTCCAGGTTTGTTAAGCCCACGTAGGTGCAGAAAGGGAAATGCAAATCTCATCCATGTAATACCAATGACCTGTTGAAACCCTTTTGACTATTTGAGGGAAGGTGAGCAGGCTCAGGCTTGGGCATGGGAGACAGGAAGTGCTGGGACGTGGTTCTTTCATCCTCTGTGCTCCAGATAGGCTGTGCAGACTCTGAAGCCCTCTGTAACCCACCGTGTGCCTCTCCAGGGCTCAGGGGAACCCATATGGAGAACGTTTATGACTTCTACAAGCCAAATTTGGCCTCAGAGTACCCATTGGTGGATGGGAAGCTCTCCATCCAGTGCTACCTACGGGCCTTGGATCGGTGTTACGCATCATACCGCCAAAAGATCCAGAACCAGTGGAAGCAAGGTATGGAGCTCAGAGAGCAGAAAGCGGGGGCTCTGCTTACAGGGCTCGCAAGTGTGTACCTTTGTACCTATGCTTCTAAGACAAGGTCTCCTTTCTCCTTCCCTACAGACAATGTTAAGAGAACTGTTTCCTGTCCCCTTCTTTCTTCTCTGGGTCTTTGCTAAAGTCCATGTGGATGTCATTCAAATTCAAGTATAAAATTGCTTATAGCTTGAGCTAAATGAAGGAAAGTAAACAATCCAGACCAAAGCCACCAGTATGAAACCACTGGGAAGTATGAGGACAGAAAACTAAGTTCACAAACTCATCCTAGAAAAGTGCTCTGAAAGGTGGGCCAGGCACTGGTGTCTGTGCATAGCTTCTCAAGCAGAGCACTTCAAGGGTGACCGTAGTGACATTCAGCAAGGATGTGTGCAGCACTTTTTCTAGGATGAGTTCTCAGACTTAGTTGTCTGACCTGATATTTAGTGAAGCAGGGTAACTACATCCTCAGGAGATGGGATTTGCTGCCAAGGCAGGCATGATTGAACTCCAGGTTTGTAGTCCATTGCCCTTTAAAGTCCGATTGATGTGGGAAAATCTTGCCTTCTGTTATAGTTTCCATATAGGAATGTGTTATCAGCGATTTTTCTCTCATAGTGATGCGACGGTTTGATTTTATTTTAATGTTTACTTTTCAAATTTTCCTGGCAAAAAATATGTACTGCTTTCATAATCAGAAAAGAAGTTAATACATCTTATTTTAAAAAATACAGAGAAACTCACATTAGAACAAAAAGTGGCCAGGCATGGTGGCACACGCTTATAATCCTAGCACTCTGGGTGGATTTCTGCAGCTCGGGAGTTCGAGACAAGCCTAATAAGGAATAGCTAGACCCTTTGTCTACTAAAAATAGAAAAATTAGCTTGGTGTTGTGGCTGGTGCCTGTAGTCCCAGCTACTCTGGAGACTGAGGCAAGAGGATCTCTGGAGCCCAGAAGTTTGAGGCTGCTGTGAACTATGACACCAGAGCACTATACTCAAGGCAACAGACTGAAACTCTGTCTTAAAAAATAAAACAAATAAAAAGTGTCTCACCCACTTAGCCATGCGCAGGTGGGCATCTGCAAAAGGCAGATTTCAGTGCAAGAAAGGGCACATGCCAAAGCGCAGAGCAGAGTGCTTTGGGGGGGGGCGTAAGGAGCCACATCTTGCCCCTTTCCACTGCCTGCCAGAGGCAGGGGTTGAGAAGTCGGCCTGGGCCTCTCTGCCTCTGCCCTCTGTAACGTTGTTATTGGCTAAATGCTCTTGTCTCCTGAATTCTTACGACATTTTCATGTTACTCCTTATTCTCCCATGGAATCTGGTGGATGCTACTTTGGATTACAGCACTAAAGTATAAACTTTCCTAATGGCAGAAGTGGCATGCCCTCCTCATTAGCATGAAAGGGACAGTCTGTAGGTGCAGAGTAGGAGACATGTGACCTTGAGCCAAAAGCCAGCCTTTTCTTAGCTGGGCGACTTTGGATGGATGATTTCCCTTACTTTTATTGAGACTCTAATTCCTCAGCTGGAAAGTGGTACCACACAGAGTGGACATGGGGCCAGCATCTGTCACAGAGGTGGCAGCAGCGGGCCCGAAGACGTGTGTTTCTTTCCCTTCTTTCCTTATATGTGGCAGGGTAGGGGTTTAGTGAAGGTGTGAAAAACAAATGAACAGACTTTGTGTTTGCTGGAGGTGGGAAGTAGTTCTCTGGGAGGCTAGAGTCCCCTGGCACAGGTAATTCTCAGACTTAGGTCGAAACAGCTCGTCCCTCGTGCTACAGCCTTGCCTCTGTGCTTCCCCCCCAGCTGGCACCGACCGACCCTTCACCCTTGATGATTTCCAGTTTATGATCTTTCACACACCCTTTTGCAAGATGGTCCAGAAATCTCTGGCTCGCCTGATGCTCAGTGACTTCCTGTCAGGCAGTGGCAACACCCAGTCCAGCTTATATAAGGAGCTGGAGGCCTTCAGGTGAGTCCTCTTTGTGGGGGTAATCCAGGCCCTCACATCTTGAGCCTGGATTACCAGCACTCCTGCGGCGATGGCATCCCTTCAACATGATAGACATGATACCAATTTCTGCACAGAGTGCTGGGTTGTTGTCCACATCGGGCCCTCCATGTGTTTGCTCAGGGGAGCACAGGGAATTTGCCAGCCCCTCTGGATCAGGTAACTGTAAGAAGCCACAGAGAAAAAGAAGAAAGGGAACGTGAGTGTGGCTAATCACCCAGTCAACAAATATTTTCTGAACATCTGCTGTGTGTCAGACATCATTCTCAGCTCTCAGGGTGCTACAGTGGCTATGGCTCCACGGGGCCGGCCCTGGAGGACCTCACAGTCAGTGCCAACACTAACACGCAGAAGTCAGTGATCACACTCGGGGCGGCAACTTGGGGGCTGTCAGGGCCATACTTACCTGTCATGATCTTAAGTGATGTCCTGCTCACTGCCTGAATTTCTCCCATTTATAAAATAGGGCAGTTCACCCCCTTAGATGTCAAAAATCAGGAAGAGTGCTGTTTATTGATGCACTACTCTAAGATATTCAGAAAAGTGTTTTCAATGCAAAGACTTCCCTCTGGACAGAGAATCTTTGCCTTTCTTCTTGGTGTCTATTTGTTTCAAGTTTTGGGTTATTCTACCAGTATCTGCCCCTATTATTAACTACTACGAACCCTGCCACTAACTAAAATGTCAAAATGATAAGACCTGCCCTATCAAAATGAAAAGTGTAATATATACCAAGGATAATAGCTTGATATCTTTAATACATAAATATATTACCAATAATAAAATAAACCCCCTGTTAGAAAAACAAGCAAAAGATATGAACAAAGATTTCTTTTGAAATATATACATGGTATAATCAAATTTTTAAAGGTGCATGCTCATTAGTAAAACGTACTAGTTACCATTTTCTTTACATAGTCTTTTTAAAATTTAAATACCCAGTATTGACAAGGCTATGGGGAAATGGGCAGTAGTGAATGGGTAAATTGATAAAGTGCTTTCAGGAGCAATGGAAGAGCAGAAAGCAAAAGCCTTAAAGATGTGCATACCTTTGGGCTCAGTAATTCTACATGTAAAAGAACACGTAGCTATTCCCTGCAGTATTTTAACTAATGAGATTGTTTAAAAGTAGTGTATATCATGTCATTGACCATTCTGCAGCCATTAAAAATAACATTATATAAAATGATCGAATGTTAGGGATAAATCCACACACACTGAGTTAAGAAAGCATGTACCCAGAATGCACAGCGTGATTTTATTACTACTTTCTAATATATTTTATAAAAGTGGGAATGGATTTCCTAAGAAAAATATAAAAAAATTTGCCCTAAGTTCTAACTCTGAATGGTATATTAGCAGCATATTTTTCTACACACTTTTATGTTTTTCCTAATGTTGTAATAAACACACGTCCAAAGTCTGCTCTGTAAAAGCTGCTACTGTTGCCCTTGCTCGTTCCCTCCTCGCCTGTGGCTTCTCACCTGGCCTCCTCTGGTCGCCTCCCAGGGGGCTAAAGCTGGAAGACACCTACACCAATAAGGACCTGGACAAAGCGCTTCTGAAGGCCTCTCTGGACATGTTCAACAAGAAGACCAAGGCCTCCCTCTACCTGTCCACACGCAATGGGAACATGTACACCTCTTCCCTGTATGGGTGTCTGGCCTCACTTCTGGCCCGGTGAGTGCTGCATCTGACCCCGCCTCTGACAGTCCCACTTCATGGTCTGAGGGCTCAGCCAAGTTTGTTTCTTTCCCTTGTTCAGACTTTTAGATTAAGGTAGGGATACAAACAACTAGGTTACAATGTTTGCATTTGTTAGGTAGAGTCCCTCTTGAAGTTGTGTCTGGACCCTAGAAGTTTGCCAGATACCCTTCGTTGTGCCCATTAGGAGGGAGCACGTGCATTCCCCTCCCTCTTTATTCCCCCAACTTGAACTGAATTGAGTTTTTATCTTATGTGGATATTAGATCATCTGGCTTCATATTAGTATTGAGTACATTGGATTCTTCTCCATTCTTGTGATACTTATGTTTCAACTCCATCCAGGTTAATACAATAGATGTAAAGTCCCTATCTTTTTTTTTTTTTTTTTTTTGAGACGGAGTCTCACCCTTGGTAGAGTGCCATGGTGTCATAGCTCACAGCAACATCAAACTCTTGAGCTTAAACGATTCTCTTGCCTCAGCCTCCTGAGTAGTCTGCCACAACATCCAGCTATTTCTTTGTTGTTGTTGTAGTTATCATTGTTTTAGCCGGCCTAGGCCAGGTTTGAACCCGTCAACCCTGGTGTATGTGGCTGGCACCCTAACCACTGAGCTACGGGCACCAAGCCAAGTCCCCATCATTTTTACAGCTGAATATTATTCCATGGTATACATATACCACAGTTTGTTAATCCATTCCTATGTTGACGGGCATTTAGATTGTTTCCACATTTTGGTAATTGTAAATTGAGCTGTGATAAACAATCTAGTGTAAATGTCCTTAGTATAAGAGGATTTTTTTCTTCTGGGTAGAGACCTGGTGGTGGGATTGCAGGGTCAAATGGGAGGTCTAATTTGAGCTTGGAGGATTCTCCATACTTCTTTCTAAAGAGGCTGTATTAGATTGCATCCCACTAACAGCGTAAAAGTGTTCCCTTCTCTCCACATCTGCACCAGCATCTGCTGCTTTGGTATGGTTTAGACTTTTAAAAGAAAAGAATGGAGAGAGGATAAAGGGAGGGAAGAAAGAGGACAGAAACTTATTTCAGAGGTGTATATGTACAGGCACATTTGCAATCTGTATTAGACACTGATCTCCAAAGTGAAGTGCGTGTTTATCAGGGGATATGCGAGATTTATTTGGGTGCAGCAATAAAATAGTAGGATATCTATGCATATTTTTGTCTCATCTACTTAAAAATCTCTGTTATTGGTAGAGCATGGTGGTTAAAAGAGTTTAGCTGCAGAGTCCACACCTGGGTTCAAATGTCTTCACCACCTTAGAAAAATTCTTACTGAATGGCTCATATGTATAAAAACAACATTTGCCTACTGTTTTGGTGAGCATTATGTGTCTAAAACAGCTGAAGTAGCATTGTTCAGCGGTTGAGCAATTGCTAGTTGTTAATTCCTTTTTTTTTTTCTTGAGACAGGATCTCACTCTGTTAATAGGGCTAAAAAATGGTGACATCGTCAGAACTCACTGCAACCTCAAATTTCTGGGCTGAAGCAATCCTCCGCCTCAGCCTCTCTAAGTACTAGGATTACAGGCACGAGTCATCACACCCAGCGCTAGTTGAAAGTTTTCTGATTTTCTGTTTTGTGGGTTTTATACAGAAATACTGCATATAACATAGGAAAAAATGGGTGAATTTGATTGATAGGGGATGATCAACATGTTAGCACTGTTGAACAATTACCAGTAAACATGCGGCCGGGAGGGTGAGTCCAGGAGTCTGAGCCCCATTTGGAAGCACCTGCAGAATTCACTAACTTCATCTCGTCTTTGTGAGTGGGGAGAAGTTCCATTTACATCTAACTCTGTCATGAGTCTGCGGTGCCTCAGAGATCTCGGATTTTAGCTGCTCTTCTTTTGGAAGCTTTCCTCCTCCTGGGCCTGTCCCAAGGCCCTAACAAAAGTCACTCTTCACTCTCATGTCGAGGGCCTGAAGCTCATTTCTAGTTGCAGGAGGTGGGCAGGTGCTGGATTTGCTGTGCACAGTGTACAGCCAGGGTGGCTGAGGCGGGGGTCTCTCCCTGCAGGCACTCTGCCCAGGACTTGGCCGGCACCAGGATCGGTGCCTTCTCCTACGGCTCTGGCTTAGCAGCAAGTCTATTTTCATTTCGCGTGTCCCAGGATGCTTCTCCAGGTAAGTCTGCTTTCTATCAGGCACTCCTGGTGAGACTCATCGGGTAAAAGAAATCAGGTTGTGATTAAGAGCAAACAAAATCACCGAAGGGATTTAAGCAGTGGAGTAAGTTTGTCTAATTTATTCATTTAAAGCACTCCATTGACTACTACTTAGTGACTAGATTTAAGAGGAACAAACGGTGATGGGGGAAACCCAGTTAGCTTGTTCCAGTGAGTAGCCAGGCAAGAGGTAATGGTGATTTGGTTGTATTTTGGTAAAGAGAAGTTGATGCATTTGAGCTACCCAGTAGGTATATATTGATTATTTTGTGACTGATGTGATCAAGGACGCATATCTGATTACTATGTGGGCTATTCCTTGACTAAGGAAGTGTGTCTGCCTACATGTTTTGCTGACATGTATATCGGCTTATCACTTCCTGGTATGCTCAGCCACACTCAGAGCACTCCCCCGGGGCGCAGGTTCCCCTGGAACCTGGCTCTCCCTGGGACTCCTGGCTGACAGTAGTGATAATGACAAGGAAGAAAGTGTAACAGTCTCGCTTTTACTTCCCAGGCTCCCCCCTGGAGAAGCTGGTGTCTAGTACCTCAGACCTGCCAAAACGCCTGGACTCCCGAAAGCGGATGTCTCCTGAGGAATTCACAGAAGTAATGAACCAAAGAGAACACTTCTACCACGAGGGTAAGACAAAGGGCAGGAAGAAGGAAGAGAAGGGATTATTTTCAGGTTCCAAGCCGTGATGCTGGATGATGTAGTCCCTTGGCAGCCAGAACACAGTAGAACCTCTGTAAGTTGACCACCCCAGGGCCTGTAACACATTGGTCAGTATATGGAGGTGGTCAGCATAAAGAGCTCCCATTGAGGACTTGTGCATGTCCGGTCTATGAAGATTAGGTCAACGTAAGATGGCAGTCAATGCAGGGAGACTCAGTGTAGTGCAGAGTACAGTGTAGTCTTTGAAAATGCTGTCTGTGAATAGTTGGAAGGTCCAGACTTTAGACACAGATATACTAATTTAAACCTGAGCTGTGCCATTTACCAGCTGTTAGTCTTTGGGAAAATTGTTTAACTTTTTTCAGTTGTTTTATTTCTAAAAATCATACCAACTTTGCAGGATTTCCAAACAGATTACATGAATCATTGTATATTAATAAGTTACCAGCACATATTATTGTCTCCACCCAGTGCCCCATCCTCTTTTGTTACTCCCCAAAAGCAACAACTGAAAGAGAAACAAAAGCCAGAGGTAGCACTGGAGAGCCAGATGGTGGTTTTAAAACCATGGTGATTGTATCTTCTTAAACAAAACTTTGGGCTTGAGAAGTCTGGGTTTAGAGTATGGTCTGAAGGAGGCACAGCGTGTGGAATTAGGAATGTTCCAGAAAACCTAGACTAGTGGTCATTGATTTCATCTAGATCAGGAGATATGCCATAGCAAAAAAAGAGAGAGAGAGAAAATAAAAGCAGGAGCTCTGAGATGCACATCAACGGACAAAGCCCTGAAGTTGAGCTAGGAAGGCTCCGGGAGGAAACAGGAGGCTCTGAGGTCGTCTGTCCCCTGGGTAGTACTGGAGAAGGATATGATGGAGACTCCAGTGGAGGAAGGCTATGTTCGCTGTAGGAGAATGTCACACCCTTGTAATAACATTGTAAGGACCAGGCCTTCAGAACTACATCCAGTATGGCTGCTCCCCTGGCTCCTCTGCTGGTCCAGTGTGCTCCTCCTGGTATGTTCAAGGTGAAGTTGTGGCCCCTTGCAACACAGCCAAGAGAGCCTCACGGTGAAGCTGCTCCCGTCCCTATGCTATTTTCTCTTCTCCAAACTTATGAACCTCTTTGTGAGTGTTGCCTGATCTCCTCACCCTGCAGTGAATTTCTCACCACCTGGTGACATCAACAGCCTTTTCCCGGGGACTTGGTACCTGGAGCGAGTGGATGAGCTGCATCGCCGGAAGTACGCCCGGCGTTCCATCTGAAGGGTGAGTGAGGGTTTGCAGGGTTTGACCTAAAACCCTAATGCCTTCCTCTAGTTCTGACATGGTAACCAGGCCAGGGATGGTCCATAGCTTCCAAAACGATCAGAGGTGAGGAATTTGTACCATGAGGACCAATTGAAACTCTTGTGGCTTTTTGCCTTAGAAAGGCAGAAACTGGGTAAGGGGCATGTTCTGAAAGTCTGGAGTGTGAAAAACAGGAGTCTGGTTTGTTTTACCTGATCTACCCAAGATAGCAAGCTCTCCTGGAAGCTCCATAAAAGCAAAATTAGCATTGGGGAGAGGGAGCAGACTGTGAAGCTAATCCTGTGGATCTCAGCACTCCCACGGGATGAGATCAGTGGCATGATGGACAGCCTCAGAAAGGACACACGCCAGTCCTGACACGGAGGACATACGGAGGTTCTGATACAGCCAGACACCCGGGCTGGAGGGAGCCTTGGGCCAGGGGTCTGCACAGCAACATTCCTTCCTGGTGATTCCTTTGGGGGAGAAGCAGGGAGGTTCAGAATGTTAGCGGGGGCCGGTGTAAAGAGAAGAGAAGAGAAGTGGCTGGAGGAGGAGAGGGGTGAGAGTAGTGGAGAGCTCTTCATGGCATTTTCAAAAGGAACAGCAAGGATTCAGGATTGGAATCAACCCAGAAATCTGCCTTCAGCTGATCTACCAAATAGCTAAGATACACAGAAGGAAGAGGGGAAGGGATTTCTTTTACAACCATTTATACAACTGTCTAAATCTCAGTTAATACAGTTCCCAAGCCCAAGGTTTTAACACTTTCCCCCTCCTATGGCAGATGAAGAGGGAAGAAGGAAAAGGTGTGCCAGGGCAGGGGCAGGGGCAGGGAAAGGACGGAAGAGGCCAGTGGACAGAGGAGATGGACAAAGTCCAGGGGAGGAAGCAGGACAAGTGCTGGGAGGGCGCTTCGCTCCTTCCTGGCATTCTCAGGTGCCAGGCTGCCAGGGGCTGTGGCCCAGGGTCAGGGGCGGGAAGAGGGGGACCAGCGGGCTGCCTGACCAAGGCTTTAGGATGCAGGGGGGAAGGATGGGCCCAGGGAGCCGCCCACAGGACTTTGTACTGCCAGGCACTCTCTGTGTGTGCTTGTTTATTTGAAATATGGGTCTTCAGGGCAGGTCAGTGGCAAAGAGGAGGCATTAAACACATTAACTTAGTGTAGTCATCAGAAATGGGGGAGAGGGAGGAAGAGAGAGAGAGAAATGTGGGGTTTTCAAGGGAAAATTTCCAAATCAGACTTCTTCCCTGTCATCGTAGACACCCCTCGGTCTCAGGCAGCACTGTAGTTAAAGAGCGAAGCTAGTGCTCTTTTGAGCTTTTCTATGCAGACTGTTCCTATAAGCAATGGGCCTGCCACAGTGAGATTTTAGCAGAAATGCAGTGCTGATGTCAGCGGGGCACATGGGGAGCTCTGTGGTGCTGCCCAGTCTTCCCTCCTCCCACAAGCAGATGCCAGCTGAGGACCCTGGGACTCCAGCCTTGTCCCCTGGGTCACAGGTCCCTTAGGCGTCCAAGCTTGGTAGGCCCTGGGAGCGCCCTGGGCAGGGCTGCAGCTAGGGATCCCCTCCGCACAGCCCAGTGCCCGGGATGAGCAGCATCTTCTTTTGTTTCTTTAAGTTCTACAGATCTGTGGAATGGCTCCTGGGGGAAGCCAGGAACACACCCCTGCTAGCAGAGCTTCTGCCCATGAATCACATTTTTAAAATCCTGCTTTAAAGCTGGTAAATAAATCTGAATCAACCTCATCGCCCCATAAATGTGGGTGCTGTGGAGTGAGGCACCACCCCTGTGGGCCCGTCCTCCCTCCCCACTGCAGCCACTGTCTCCAGTTTTTGGTGTGATGGACTCGAGATGAGAGAGCGAGATGGAGAAACTAGAAGGCTGTTCCTGAATAGCTGGTCTCCAGAAATGTGCACACCAGCTGTCTCTTTCAAGAGCCAGAAAAACTTTCCTATCTTTTGTTACAGCTTATTATTATTATTATTAAACTTTTGCGCTACCTTATTTTTGTTTCTTTCTTAAGGTTTCCTGTGAATTTCTCAATTTTGTATTCTGTTCTAAATGGCAAATAAAACGAAAGGAGGAGGAAGGGAATCCTGTATTTCCTGGAACACAGAACACAAGAAGTATATCAGCCCATACACACATACAGAGCCTGACAGTCGCCTGGTCGGTGGGCTGCATCCTCGCCTCACATGGCCCCCTCTCCCCTTCCAGTTCCATTCTGTTTCTGCCACCTGCCAAGTGCTATGACAGATGCAGGCAAGCTGAGATGCCAGGACATAGCTGCCAGCTTGCTTCTCTAAAGACACCCTGCAGACAGCCAGCAGACGAGGCCCGCAGAAGCTAAAGAGCAGAACTCCATGGTTGTGTCTTGCCAGTGTTATTTGGACAGATAAGCACAGGTCAGAGGTTAACAGGTTAGCTTTTGCTTCCTCCAGCCTCCCCACTGATTTATTATTTATTTCTAAATTTCGGATCAATGTCAGCGTATGGATGATTAGGTTACACTGTTTGCTTTTGTTAGGTAGAGTCCTTGTTGTAGTTGTGCCCCTCACTCAGGAGGGGTGCCATATACCCTTACATTGTGCCTGTTAGGTGAGAGCACACCAATCCCCCCCCTCCACCCTCCCCCATTCCCACTTGAATTTAATTGTGTTTTTCTCTTATATGGTTGTGTATTTGTTCATCTACTGTTTTCATATAAGTATTGAGTACATTGGATACTTGCTTTTCCATTCTTGTGATACTTTACTAAGTAGAACATTCTCCACCTCCATTCAGGCTAATACAAGAGATGTAAAGTCTCCATCACTTTTAAGGCTGAATAGCATTCCATGGGATACACATGCCACGGTTTATTAATCCATTCATGTGTAGATAGGCACTTGGGTTGATTCCATATTTTGGCGATTGTTTGAGCTGTGATAAATATTCTGGTGTAAATGTCCTTATGGTTAAACGATTTTTTTTCCTCCCGCCCCCCAGAAATGAAATATTCAGTAGGAAACTAATTAGAGGATCTTTCCCCCCTAGGGTTAGGGTACTGCTTTTCCAGGGTTCTCTCAGGAAATGGCAATGGTTTAGGAAGATAGGGATTGAGTTGAGGAGGGGTGGGGGAGGAGAGGAAAAGACATCAGGTCACTGTTCATTTGCTTTTAGAAAGCTTCCTCAGCCACCCCCCACGAGAAAGGGCACTTGGGAAGAAAGAGAATGGTTTCTTTGGCAGGGAACAGAGCTTGCAGGGAGTAGTGGGGAGCGTGGGGATACACATGGGAATGAGAGGCCGGGGCTGTCCCCTTCACTGCTTTGCTCAAGGCTGTTCATGTCATTAACAGCTACCAGCAAACCTGAGATAAGCCCTGATTTGCACACAGCTAACCTGGCATCAGCTGACTGCCCTCCCCGCCCCGGGCACCCTGCCCGAGCACACAGCTCGGCTCTGGGTTAGCAGCCCCTCTTGGCTGCCCTCTGCTGCCTGCACCTCATCCACAGCTGTCTAGGCCCTCAGTCCAGTTGTCATCCTTGGCAGGACTAGATATGCCTTTCCTGAGATCTCTGGAGCAGTGTGTGTGTCCAAGGGAGAAAAGCCAGATTCACCTGAGTTCTCGAGGTATGGAACATGGGACCCGGCCTTCTATCCACAGAGTAACTCACTGTGGAATCTTGATGCTGAAACTGTCCCTGTGTACTCTGGCTACAACATCTGCCATGCCACCCACTGCTGCGGCCAGGCCTGCCTCCACTAGGGAGTCACTTGGACACACCAAAGGATGATTGTAAAAATATTTAACAACCCGGATATCAGGAGGCTGACCAATTGAAGGGATGCTGCCTATATCCCCTACATCTGCTGGATACCAGCAGGGTTAGCCTGCAGGGTGCTCAGGATGGCACCTCAGGCATGGTGTAGAGCAGCGGTTCTCAACCCGTGGGTCTCGACCCACAGGAACTGTATTAAAGGGTGGCGGCATTAGGAAGGTTGAGAATCACTGGTGTAGAGGCTGGTGAGGAAAGGGAGAGCAAGGGGCGGGGCCTGCACGTGTGCCATGGTGGCGATGGCCAGTGCCGTCCTGAGCACTCAGCAGGCTGACCTGGGCTAATATCCAGAGGGTGCATGGGGCTTCAGGCAGTGCCCCTTCATTAGGGGGCTCCCTGAAAGCTGCTGACCCCATGCAGCTGAAGAACTTCCCTGGGCATGGAAACAAATCACCCGGGGGACCTAGAGCAGGAGACAGGGTAGAGTATTAGGTGAGTGCGGAGCCATGTCACACCCACCCCAAGGGAGAATACTCAACGTGATATTGAGACAGAAGTGAAGGCTCAGCCCACTGACTGTGAGGAGACTGCATGTCCGGGGGGACACGCTGATCATTGACACACACATACTAATCACACAACACTGACTAGACACACTGATCTCACACACACACACACACACCACACACACACGCCTGTTTCTCAACACCAAGCTCCAGGAGTCACCATTCTGAGGCATTTCCCGTGTGTGGCCCTGGCATATGCCCTGCCTCCATCGCTGAGCTTACAGAGGGCATTCTGCTTCCCAGCCGACACGCACGAGAGTGAAATTCCACTCTCAAGTTAGGTGCTGTGAGCCGCACAGTAACACACACAGAGTTAATGGCACCCTCCCGGCAGCACCAGCAGGGTTTTTAAAGATTTTGCTCTGTATGTTTTAGGTATACAGAATGATGTTATAAGACACATATATGTCCATATCATTAACTCATGTAGTTATTCATTCCCCTGCCCCATCCCCCCACCTGGGGCAAAGGCAGCTACAGTCTACTTATTTAGCAAAACTCCTCAACACGGCATCATTAACTATAGACCTCACGTGGTACCTTAGACCTTCTGACGTATTCATCCTACATTATTTGCTACTGTTCATCCTTTGACCTGTATTCCCTCCATTTCCTCCCGCCCCCTCTAACCCTGACAACCAATTTTAGTCTGTATCTTTATGTATTTGACCTTCCTTTGGTTTAAATTCCAGGTATAAGTGAGGTCATGTGATATTTTTTCTTTCTGCATCTGACCCTTTCCACTTAGTCATCAGAGAAATGCAAATCAAAACCACTCTGATACATCACTTATACCTGTGAAGGTGGCTGTTATCAAAAAGACAAAAGGTAACACGTGTTGGTGAGGGTGTGGAGAAAAGGGAACACTTTTACATCATTGGTGAGAAGGTAGATGAGTGCAGCCATTATGAAACAGCACGGAGGATCCTAAAGAAACCAGCTTAACTTTTTTTCCTTGAGATACAGTCTCACTATGTTGCCCTTGGTAGAGTCCCGTGGTGTCACAGCTCACAGCAACCTCAAACTCTTGGGCTTAATCAATTCTCTTGCTTCAGCCTCCCAAGTAGCTGGGACTATAGGTGCCTGCCACAACACCCAGCTGTTTTTTTTTTGTTGTTGTTGTTGCAGTTGTCATTGTTGTTTAGCTGGCCCAGGCTGGGTTTGAACCCGCCAGCCTCAGTGTATGTGGCTGGCGTCGTAACCATTGTGCTATAGGCCCCGAGCCAAAACCAGCTTAATTTTTAAATTAATCCTGCTTTTTAAATCCTGACCTCTGTACATTCTGTCCCTCCCACCCAGACACTCCTTTTCTTAAAGGAAAGCACCCAGCCCAGTGCTTAGCACGTAATGCTGTGCGTGTTGGTGGATTTTTTACTTATTAATATGCGTGCCTATCACAGATGGAATAGATCTTGAGATACTAGAGAATTCTGAAATATATTGAGCTTTGTTCCTATAAAAATGCCTCTGAGCAACCTCAGAGACAGGAAGAGGTCATCTTCAACGCCTTACGAGCAGCCAAGGGACAAGTAAAGCAGTGAAACTGTCCCCATGCCCTCTGGTGTGACCCATGTCTAGGGTATTTTGAGATGCTCGGGTAACCTGGGTTTCTAGAATTGTTCTGACTGTCCCAGTGCAGAGTGTGCTTTGCATGGGGAGTTTTTGAGGAAGGAGGCTGAAGGGATGAAAATTGAGCTCAACTTTTAACTGAGTTTTTAACTCCAGTCTCAGCCTGCCTGTTTAGCTCAGTTGACTCAGATGACTCCCCCTCCCCCCCAGCACATGCCACATGAGGCACAGGTGTTTTTCCCACAGGAGGGAAGGTGTTGTCTGACATTTGGCTGAACACATCCCAATGAGGGTATGGGGAGTGAGAGGAGAGGTCTTTGGTTCATGGAGTTGGTTCTAAATAAAGGATTGAGACCCACTTACTGCTCTCAGAAAGGCGTAGGTATGAAGAAACTAACGTTCATCAAGTGCCCTGGGCACTTCCTGCAAATCATTGCTCAACCCTGTGAGAAGCATCTTATTCCTTTACAGATGAGGAATCAAAGGCACAGGCGAATTAAACACTGTGTTCCAGGTCACAGAGCTGCTCCAAGTTGATTTTGGTGTCCACACCCAGGCCCAAGGTCTGCTCCAGCAGGGCCATAACACACACACACACTTGCGTGCATGCACACACGCACGTGCACACACACACATGCACACACACGGACACACAAAGACAGACACACACACACACACAGAGACACACACATGGACACACACACAGAGACACACATGGACACACACACAGACACACACGGACACACTCACAGACACACAGAGACATGGGTACACTCATAGACACACCCATGGACACAGACACACAGAGTCACACACATGAACACAAACAGACACACACCCATGGACACAGACACACACACAGACACACCCATGGACACACACACACACAGACACACACACAGACACACACATGGACACAGACACACACAGACACACCCATGGACACACACACAGAGAGACACACCCATGGACACACACACACCCCAGGGCTGCCTGCAGATGCTGCCACCGCCTTTCCTTCGGTGTTCCCACAGTACTCAGCTCGAGTGAGGCACCAAGGCCACAGCAGTGGGCCTTCCCCTGCCAGTGCCATGCAGGTGCCCTGGGCCGTGCCTTCTTAGCCAGGGCAGGGGCCCCAGACACAAATGCTGTTTGACACATTGCAAGGAAGGAATGCATTATCCTCAGTTTAAAAAAAAAACCTAAAAGTGAATCTTTCAGGGGAAGGAGTGCCTTTCTGCCATATTTTCCAAGAAAGTCATCTTTTGGGGGGATGCCAGCAGACAGGATCCTCTGTCACCCAGGCTAGAGTGCGCTGGCCTCATCATAGCTCACTGGAACCTCAAACTCTTGGGCTCAAGTGATCCTCCTGCCTCAGCCTCCTGAGTAGCTGGGACTACAGGTACCCACCACCACTTCCAGCTCACTGTTCTATCTTTAATAGAGATGGGGTCTTGCTCTTGCTCAGGCTGGTCTCAAACTCCTGGCCTCAAGCGATCCTCCACCTTGGTATCTCAAAGTGCTAGGATTATAGCTAAGACCCATGGTACTCAGACGAGAAAGTTATCTTTAAAAAAAAAAAGTAACCACTGTCCACGTCACACTGAACTCACTTTCATGTCACATACTTACTTTCATGTCCCAGCTTTACCTATTTTTCCCCCTTACGAAATCCTTCCAAATATCTCCAAGACACCAACATGCTCAGCTCAAAATCTTCCTCTGAACTCAACATGTCTCCTGCATACCTCTGTGGTCATAGCGCTCACTGTTTCCAGTGACCTCTGTACGTTTTGTCCCTTTCACCCAGAGACTCCTATGAGACAGGGGTCAGGTTTGAAATCTTTCTTAAAGGAAAGCACCTAGCCCAGGGCTTAGCACTTAATGCTTGTGTGTGTTGGTGAAATTTTTACTTATTAATATGCATGCCTATCACAGATGGAAGAGAACTGAAATACTGGAGAATTCTGAAACATATTGAGCTTTGTTCCTATAAAAATGCCTCTGAGCAACCTTAGAGACAGAGGCAGGTCATCTTCCAGGCACTGGCACCTGTGCCGGCTCATCCCAGTCTCCCCCCACATCCTCTTGCACCCAGCTGTCCGCGGATGCCCTCTGGTGGCGCTTCTGGATAATGACCACACAGAGGCAGGAGCAGGTGGGAGGCTCTTTACTAGACGGTGGGAGCAGCACCAGAGGCCAGCATCCAGCCCCGGGAATGTGCATCTCCTCTCCCCACGGACCAGTGGGGAGCTTTCTTCTGAGAAGTCTGAGGCGTGGACCAGTAACCCAGTTTAGAAGTGGAACTGGAAGGCCTCGGTCACATGCTGCTTCCACGCCTGCAGGCTGGGCAGCAAGGACGAGACGCCCATGATGTGCCAGGCCTCCCCATCCGAAGCCACTGAGGTCTGGTAGGTCAGCAGCTGCACGCCCGCCTCTGCCAGGAGGCCTGGAAATGGGAGAAAGCCTGCTTGGCACAGGGCACGGGGGTTGGATGGGGAGAGGAGGAGCAAGGGGCTTGGAGCAGAGTCCCAGGCCTTGGGCCTCTGTGACCAGACTTTTGTTTTTTCTCACCCCGTCACCCTTGAAAGAGTGCCATGGCATCATTACAGCTCACAGCATCCTAAACTCCTGGGCTCAAGCAATCCTCTTGCCTCCTCTGCCTCCGGAGTAGCTGGGACTATAGGCCCACACCTAACAATGCCTGGCTAGTTTTTCTATTTTTAGTAGAGATGAGGTCTTGCTCTTGCTCAGGCTGGACTTGAACTCCTGAGCTTAGACGACCCACCTGCCTCATCTTCCCAGATTACTGGGATTACAGGAGTGAGCCATCATGCTTGGTCAGATTTGTAATGGGGGCAGGGGGACGACATTCTACAATTACAGCTCTGAGACAGAAGGAACAACAGACAACTTCCCAGCTCCTGTCAACATTCCAGAGGCTCTTTAACACCCTGACCTCAGGCAGAGCAGGGAAGGAACAATGGAGACACCAAGTGCTGAAGCTCTTGCCTTGCTGACTGCCAGCGTTATCCAGGCCAAAGGCAAGGGAGGGGAGCAGGGAAGTTACTCTGGGTGTCCAGCAAAGATGGTGAAATTAGGCCCTTTGGGGTTTGGGGACACTACACACCCTCTGCCAGACCTGGATGTGCTCCCAAACTCCCAGCAACCCATGACCCAGAGGCATGGGGCAGGCCCGACATACCCGCGACCACTGGAGGAGATGCCTTCAAAGGCCTTACTGTGGCCACTAGGGCCTGCAGGCAGGAGAAGGAATTGCAGCCAACCGCCCTGAGCTTCTGACACATGGCTGGTCCAAACAGTGTGTGTAATGCAGCGAGCTGGGGACGCACAGCCGCACCAGCTCCCACACCTGCCACACTGCTCTGTGACCTTGGATAAAGCACTCGCCTTCTGAACTCAGTATTCAACACCTGAATGTTCTGGAAACTGTCGTGACAGACCCAGATTTAGAGATGCCCTGAGGCATGAAGAGGGGCTGAAAACGGCAGAAGGTAGACAGGCCCCAAGCTCAAGGCAGACCCCACCCGTGGCCACAGGCCTCCTCACCCATCACCGTGGGCAGCACTGTGCGGTGGGAAGGCGGGGCTCTGAACACCAGCAGGGGCAGGCCCCGGCACAGAGGCACTTCTGGCCTGAAGATAGCTCCGTTGAGCATCTGCAGCACAGGCGTGGTGCCCTGCACAGAGCCCACAGCCAGGTAGGGGGCACCTGCCAGGGCCACGGTCAGGGTCAGGCATTCCCCTGGGGCGGCAGGGCTGTGGGAAGTGGAGACCTACAGGGAGAAGCAAGGTGATGGTTATTCCTCCCAGCTGCACCACACGCATGCCCCCTTTCAGCCTGATCACTGGTACACTGGGCTCCAGACCAGAGCACATGCTCAGCAATTTAGTGCCTGAAGGCCAATGGGCCAATCCCTGTGTCCCTGAGTATCAGCCTCCTGGGACAGCCAGTGACTCCCTAATGGGAAGGCACAGCGAGACCTGCCAAGCACAAGTAAAGGCAGGAGGGAGGCCGGGCAGAGGATGCAGCTGCTTGGCGTCCACGGGCCCTCTGGCTCCTACACACAGCTCCCTGCACACAGTCAGAGGCCTGCCTGGGCTTGCTCCCTCCAGCTCCCACTGGCTGAGAACAGACTTGGAACTTAACAGGGATCCGGAGGGGAAGGTACCAAAAGGGAGCTGTGAGAGGCAGCAGAGGAGTGTGGCCCGCTCCCAGGGTCTGCATGCTAACCAAGAAACCTGATGCTATGGCCTGAGGAGCATTGAACGCAGACCCAGGTTGTGTCAGTTGCAGCCTAGCAGGTCAACTTCCTCAGCTGAGGGGCAGGGGCCACTACCTCGGTTGCCTGTATTCCCAGAGCACTCGCACCCAAAGCACTTTCATGAGTTCTAGTTCACTCTGCAGTACTCAGAGACAAGCAGTGTCTCCGTTTTGCAGAGGGAGAGACTGAAGCTGCCTCTCCCCAGTGGCAGGGCCCAGGGTAGGACTTACACCCAGGACTCCACTCAATGAACAGGGTGTTGGAGGGTTCTGGACACAGGGGAGAAGACCAGGGCCTACAGGCAGGGGTGGGGACACACCTTGAGGCCAGCCTCTTTTACCAGCAGATTGGCGTTCACCAAGTTCACATCCACCTGTGTGGAAGACCCTTTCAGGAGGCCAACGATGACAGCAGGGCTTAGGCAGCTCCCAGCATTGCCCAGGGATGCTCCTGGAGACAAACAGAAGCTACATTGTTTGCTGAGCACCACAGGAAGGGACAGGGACCATTGGCACCCAGCTCTGGGCTACGGGCTCCTTTCTGCTGGGGGCGCCCCCACTGCAGCCTGGCTCTGGCAGTCCTGCTTAATCTCAGGGGGCTCAGAGGGAGACAAAACCATTGCCCAAGCTGGGAAACCCAATTACTTTAGCCGCCCTGAGAAGCTTCTCTCCTAACCTCAGCCCATCTCCGCCCCCTGCTCCGCCCTGCCCTCGGTTTAGCTACCCTGGTCACCCTGTCATTCTCCCAGGGGACACTGGGAACTTCCCTACTCCCACCCCTACCTAGAGCTCAAACCCTTGCCAGCCCCAGGAAACGACAGCAGAAAGGAACATCCGCTGCCCAGTTCCTGGCCTTGTGTCCTCTGTGGGGGCCACGGGCCCTGCCCTCCCCAGCACTGCTGATGCTGGTCCCCTCACCTGCAGTCTCTGCCCAGTGTGAGATGCCCCATGGTCAGTGGGGAGGGGGATAAGCCCCGCCAGGGAGGGTTAAGGGAACCAGAGACCTTCTTGGTCACTTGACCACATCTGTATAGTGCTGGCTCCGCATCAGAGGCAGCCAGAGCCTACTCGGCAGCCCAGAGGGGTGGACCACGGGCACTGCCGCCATCCCCACTCCTCATCCGAGCACACCCCAAGGACGGCCAGACTGCCTGAGAGCCCACCTGTGTGTGTCACAGAGCACAGGCTGTCCCCACCACCTCAGCTGGCTCATGCACCTCTAACACTCACTTGACAAGTGAGGAACCCAAGGTTCCGGGAAGGGAAAGTCACACGGCAGGTCAGTACACATCCTGTTTAACTGGGGGCTCCCTCCACCAATCCTACCACCCCTTGCATAAAACTCTATTGCACCCCAAACATGCACATCTTTAAAATGCTCTGCATAAACACACAATTGATGAAAATAAAATACACCCCCCCTGGCGACTTTTTACGTCTCTCCCACTTTACCCACCCTCAGTAGCAGGGTACATTCAGAACAGGGTCCAAGTCATCCGAGGCTCCCGCTAGCCCTGGGACTAGCAGCAGACACACCAGCAGGGCTCACCCTTCTCTCTCCCTCCCTCTGCAGTGTCCTCAGCTCACCCTGTGTCACCACCTGGATGGTTCCTCTGGGAGATCCAGCCCAGGCTCGCATCAGTGTCCCCAGAGCTTCTGCCAGACTGATCCAAGGCTTGGTGTGTGGCGAGAAGGCACTGGTGAGGGCCTGGGCATTTACCTGCAGACAGAGGGGAGCAGGGCCAAGGCCAGAAAAGGGAGTCAGTGCAGCTCCCACGGCAAGGGTGTGCAGTAAGACTCAGCTTCACGCGGAGCAAAGGCACAGGGCCACCCACATTTTGAGTGCCTTGTGGGTGACCATGACCATCGGTCCCCAACAGGAAGACAACACCTTTTTCCTACAGATGAGAGCTGTGGAGCCAGAAATGGACACACAGGGCTAGGACCCCTCAAACTGCCCCCTTCAATGAACTGTGTCAGCCCTAGCCCCTTGCAAAAGGCTTATTTTTGCTGTGCTGGGGGAGGCTTTGACAGCACAATAAATGTGGCTCTTTGACATAAAAACTATGAGGAGTCATAGACAACAAGCACGTAGAGTGATGGGTTGGCTCTCTGGGACGGTAGTCCTAATTTGTCTTCATTTACATATTTTTTTAAGTGAGTGTTCACTTTGTTACTAAACTCTTATAACAACTGTCACAAGGCCAGGCCAATGGTGGCTCACACCTATTATCCTAGCACTCTGGGAGGTTAAGGCAGGTGGATCGCTTGAGCTCAGGAGTTCAAGAAAAAACTGATCAAGAACAAGATCCCTCTCTACCAAAAATAGAAAAATTAGCTAGGCATTGTTGTGGGTGCCTGTGGTCCCAGCTACTCAGGAGGCTGAGGCAGGAGGATCATCTGAGTCCAAGAGTTTGAGGTTGTGGTGAGCTATGATGTCCTAGCACTCTAGCCTGGGTGACAGAAGGAGACTCTGTCTCAAAAAAAAAAAATAAACCAAAAAGAAAAAAAAAAAAAAACCCTCAAACAAAACACAACTATCACAAAGTTTTGATGATCCTATCACACTTTAAACATAAATCTGCGTGAAGTCCACTGTGAGTCTGCTAGGAAGCTGTGGTGGGCAGGCGCCCATATATAGGGTGGCCATAAAGTTTGTGTGTGATTTATTTAAATTTATTTAAGTTGCACATGAACTTTATGGCCACCCTGTATATCCTTTGAAGGTTGTAAGTCTAGGGTCTGGTTGTCTGGGTCCCCGCCAGGGGCCTGATAACAGAGCCAGCTTGTTCTATGCCAAAATTTCTGTGGTTCAAAATGGTCTTATAAAATCAGCACATTGTACCCCATAAATTCATTGATGTACACAGTTATGACTTAATAAAAAAAATTAAGAGAAAAAACAAAAAAAATGGCCTGGCTGGCTTGGCGCCATAGCTGAGTGGTACGGGTGCCAGCCACACGCACCGGGGCTGGTGGGTTCAAACACGGCGCAGGCCTGCCAAACAATGACAACTGCAACAAAAAAATAGCCAGGCATTGTGGTGCAGGCATTATAGTCCCAGTTACTTGGGAGACTGAGGCAAGAGAATCACTGAAGCCCAAAGTTTGAGGTTGCTATGAGCTGTGACGCCACGCACTCTACCCAGGGCAATATCTTGAGACTCTGTCTCAAAAAAAAAAAAAAAAAAAAAAAAAGGCCTGACTCTCAGTGAGGTATTTGGTCACTTTTGTTGAGGCAACTTGTAAAGACAACCATCTAAAAAGACTAAGGAGAAAGCGGGGGCTTGACGCAAGTCAAACAGGCAGTGACAAGATATAATTAAAAGAAAAAAGAAATGCTTCTCTGTTTTCATAAATATTATTTATATTATCTGTTTAATAAATATTATTTATTTCATAAATATTATCATTGGAAGAATCATGGTATTGGAAGTGAGGGCTGAAGCGGGACTTCCCACACTGAGCCCCTGCCGTGTGGGAGGTGGCGGGCGTGAACGTGAGGACTTCCTGCTGCAGGGCCACTTCGTCCTTTGCATGGGGACAGAGAGAAAGTGGCGAGCTGGGAAGTGGAACAAGAGAAAGACCAGCTGCAGAGAGGACACCTGAGACTCCCTGCTCCAGCTGGCTGGGCTGAGGACCCGCCACAGGCAGAGGAATGGCGAGCCACTTCGAGGCCCCAAAGGCAGGCTGCCCACCCCACTTCTCTGGCCTCACTGTGGGGCCCGCAGAGCCCAGCCCTGGGGTACTGCTCAACCTGGTCTGCCCAGTGAAGACAAGTTCTTGGTCTAGAAAACATGCCGGGGAACTCCAGGGAGGAGTCAGGTGCTCTGGGACTCTAACTTGACTCTCATATCATTCCTGATATTATTCTTTATCTAAAGTTAGAGAACAGAATCGAGGCTGGGTATGATGGCCCATGCCTGTCATCCCACGTGTCTTAGCAGGCGGAAGCAGGAAGATTGCTTGAGGCCAGGAGTTCAAGACCAACCTCAGCAACATAGGGAGACCCCATCTCTATAAAAATAAAAAAATAAAAAATTAGTCAGGGGTGGTGGTTGCACACTCACAATCTCAGTTATTCAGGAGGCTGAGGTGGAAAATCACTTGAGCCCAGGATTTACAGGGCGATGATTGTGCTGCTGCATTGCAGCCTGGGTGACAGAGAGAGACCCTGAATCTAAATATATATATATAATAGACTTGAACCAAAAATGTCTTTCTTTTTAAATAGCTACTCTAAAACTATTGGCCATGTTGAGTGGATAATTAAAGGTACCTCAGCTTAGCTTTTTTGACCAAGAGATTTTATCTCCTCAGAAAGATGGGGACATTGCTTGGTCCCACTTGATAGAACGTATATTAAGGAATCTCCTTCAGGCTGGGCACGGCGGTTCATGCCTGTAATCCTAGTATTCTGGGAGGCTGAGGTGAGTGGGATGCTTGAGCTTGGGAGTTCCAGACAAGCCTGAGAAAGAGTGAGACCCCATTTCTACTCAAAATCGAAAAACTAGCAGAGTGTGGTGGCAGGTACCTATAGTCTAGCTACTTGGGAAGGTGATGCAAGAGGATTGCCTGAGCCCAAGAGTCTGAGGTTGTTGTGAGCTATGATGCCATGGCACTCAACTCCAGAGTGACAGAGTGGGACTCTGTCTCAAAAAAACAAAAGAAAGGAGTCTCCTTCAGGACCAGCCCTGGATGCCACCGCTGCCTGCTGGCACTGGGAACACACGACAAGGCCGCAACAAGGAGAGCAGGAAGCGGCCTCTGAAGAGGCTGACGGTGCCAGGAGAGCTCCTGGGTTCACACCCCAGCCTGCGACAGAGTTAGAGAGGGCAGAGTGGCCTGGAGAGCCAGGCTATCCATCCAAAGGTAGGAGGGCAGAACAACCATCCTGCCCTCTTCAGCCACAGCTCTGTCCTAAACAGTGAAAATCTCCAGGCTGAGGGTCAGAGGCCCAGGGAGCCCCCACCCACATGTGCTATTCTTGCAGAGTACCACGTAAATGCTCTGGGTCCAGCCATGCAAGCTTCAGAGAAGCTCGAGTCACGTTTCTTGTCCTCAGAGACAAAAGTAGAAAAAGAGAAACTCGTGGGACATTAACAACAACAGAGAATGTGGTTGATTAACCCAAGAATTGAGATGGAGCTGGAAAGGCCAAGATAGTATTCTTGAAGCAGGCCCTGAGACCATCCTCGGTCACCTCTGCGTCCCTGCCAGGCTATGACAGTGTCTGGTGCCTACTGGAGCTTACAGCATGTCCAAAGGAGGAAAGAAAGAGGCGGGACTTGACACAGACGTCAGGCTAAGCTCAGAGGAGATGCACACGCCGGGAAAGGCCCAAGGGGAGAGAACACATCAAGGACAAGATATGGGGACGTTGTACCCTGACTGGGAAGGGTAGGGGGCCCGCTGGCTGGGAGGGTTTGTGCTGCACTTGCAGGGTTTGAGATTCGCAGCGGAAAGAGTGGTCTGGGGAGTTTTAGGGTGCAAACTCCCCATGGAGGCTATCTCCACAGGCTGGCCCCCACCATGCCCCCAGGAACGCACCCAGCAGTCGTACAGGCAACACTCCCTAATCCCTTTTTTCCCCTTGTTCCACGGGGAACAAAGGAGCCTTTCTCTAGAGCAGGCGTCCTCAAACTTTTTAAACAGGAGACCAATTCACTGTCCCTCAGACCACTGGAGGGCCGGACTATAGTTTAAAAAAAAAACTATGAACAAATTCCTATGCACACTGCATATATCTTATTTTGAAGTAAAAAAACAAAATGGGAACAAATACAATCACACCGCCTCATGTGGCGTGTGGGCCGCAGTTTGAGGACCCCTGCTCTAGAGGCTGGGGCCTGGGAAGAAATCTCTGCAGTGAGACTACAGGATAACAGAACTCAGCTGGGCTGCGCTGCCAAGGCCTCAGCTATCAAGGCTGGAGACAGGCGGCCCCCGCCCACCTCCTCCCAGATGTGCTGACTGAAGCAGAGTCCCATATCTTCAGCTCCCAGGGCCGAATCCTTCCACCCACCATGGTCCCCATCCCCCACAGCTCTCCCTCCCATCCCTCCAACCTCAGGCCCCATGGTCCCAGGTGGTGATACTTACAACCCCCGCTAGAGATCTCCCTTTCACCATGTCCACAAACTGGATGGCAATTTCCTCCCCACAGCGGCTCTGGGCCTCCTTGGTGCTGGCCCCCAAGTGGGGACAGCTGATGACGTTCTCATGGTCCACCAAGGCTCGGTCTCGTGGTGGCTCCTGCCAAGGAACAGACACCTCTAGGTCAGTGGCTATGAGCTGACCAGACCCCCTTGAGCCATCCCAGGACATAACTGAAGCTGGAGGGAAGATAGGCAGGGGTGTTGCCACCTTCTGCTTCTGTTTTGTCAGTGGTCCCTGGCTTGGTAACCAGCCTCCTGTGAACCTTCCATCGCAGCAGAATGAACAGGGCAGCAACTGTGGACCAGCCTCAAATCTCACCTCCTCCACTCACCACCTAGCTGCCTTGGGGCAAACTTCATTCACTCTCAGCCTCAGTTTCTTCATCTATGAAATGGGTCAGTATTATCTCCCTGGTAACATTACTGTGGGGATTATGTATCTTTAACTCAGGAGGTTGTTGCCACTGGCTGTTCCAAAAATCCACCTGGGCATTCCAGCTACGGGCTGCAGTGTGTCATGATGAGCTCTGAGCATGCGTCCTGCCCCTGGCGGGCACCCAACACAGGCATGGGACAGGCTGCCCATCTCCATCCCACCTCCAGTGTCCGTTTAAGTCCTCAGCTCACTGAGCAGAAGATTGCCCTAGGGCAGCGGTTCTCAACCTGCCCAGAGCCACTGTGGGTCTCAACCATAGGAACTGTATTAAGGGGCCGCGGCATGAGGAAGGTTGAGAGCCACTGCCCTGGGGAATGCCAGCTGGGCTTCTTCTCTTCTGTCCAGCCCCCCAGGGCTCGGTTGGTCCCACTGAATTTTGACCAGGTAACCCTGTGAGTCCCGACCACATAATGGCAAGTGGCACAGGATATGGAGGAGAGGAGAAGGGGCTGTGTCAGGGAGAGTGGTGACACGCAGAAGGCCAAGGCTTGCCCAGCTTTTGAGGAGCTTATGATCTAGCTGAGAAAATGACCTGGAGTACAAACCGAAACGCACCGCGTGCCCCAGCGGAAACAGACCATTCGTGCCTCAAGGGCTCAGAGAGGGCCAATTACTTGCCAAGGCTATGCAGGAGTAATCTGCAAACCACCACTGCCTAACCCGAAGTCCAGGCTCTTTCTGCCGCATCACAGGAGGCCTGATGCCGGGGGCGGGACTCTGAGGAGAAGGGCCGCTGTACTGCAGCTGAAGCGCACTCTTCCCCACTGGGTCTGGTGTGAGCTGGGCCTCTCCCACCCTCCGCCAGTTCTCCCAGGCTTCTGTCCCTCCCCAGGAAGAGAAGGTGGGAAGGGAAAGCCAGTGGACTCTGGGAGGAGCATTTCCCTGGCCCTGGGATTGCACTTCTGTCAGGGACCTCTCTCCCCACCCCAATCCTCAACCTCAAAACTCATCTGCAGCTCTGTCTTTATCAACATGGCCGCAGTCTGAATGGCCTGTGACCAGGAATTAGGTCCCGTTTAAAACCTGAGCTTTGCAGAAGGGAACACACAGATGGAGGGCACCTCTGAACCAAGCTCTTCAAGGGCTCCTCAAACCACACGGTGATTTCATGGCAACACAACTGTCGCCCGTTCACTGTGGACACTAATGGCAGTAGGTTGAAGGCCTTCCGTAGACGCCGGGCTTGGCCCCTCTCCTCGTCTCTCCTCTCGTCCCAACACCAAGCCTGAATGACACTCACTTCCGTGAACACGTCCAGCGCGGCTCCAGCACACTGACCAGACTGCAGAGCCCGGAGCAGGGCGCCTTCATCCACGATCCCGCCGCGGGCACAGTTCACCACGCGCACCCCCTTCTTGCACTGAGCAAAGGTGCTGTCGTTCAACAAGCCTGAAGAAAGGGAAGGCTCTGCTTGACCCCTGGCTCACAGCGCCAAAGGGTCCATTCAGTCAGGGGCCCGCCCTTCCTGCAGCAGCCTCTCTGCGCCCCCCCTTCCTTCTGGGATGCTCTGGGTCTGGTGAGATTCAGTTTCAAACACCCTAACAGCTCTAGCGGGGGCATCTATCAAAGCACTGTGCCCTGCAGGACCCAGGGCACCCCTGCCCACAGCTGGTGTCTGCAGAAGGCCCAGACTGAGGGCCCCAGTCCCTCGTCGTGGCTTTTATGACTTACACTAACGCAGGGGACACACCTACCTGTTGTGGAAGGCAGGAGAGGCGTGTGCACAGTGATGAAATCACAGAGAGGCCAGATGTCCTCCAGGGGCCGCTGCTGAACCCCAAAGGAGGCCGAGACCTCTGGAGAAATGATGGGGTCATACCCTACAGTCTGGTCAGAAGCAAGAGAGACACACACAGAGAGAGGATGTTCCATTATTAATCACTAATACTGGGTGTTAGTTAATGTATCCGTAACAACAAACCATCAAGCATAATTTCATTCTCTACTTTAATTCCCCACGACAAAACAATAAATCTAGTACTACTCTCTGTCTGCTTTAGAGCCACAGGAAGCTGGATTCCCGCAACCAGGAGGGGGCACAGCCAGAGCTCCAGGAGAGGTCTCCCCCTGTTCTAACCACACACACACACACACAACCAGCTCATGTGTGGCTAGACAGGGGAGCGCTGACATGTCACAGTGCACAGCCCAGAGAAAGAAGAGATGGTGGATCCAGCCAGGGGGGACCCCATAGGTCCAGGAAACAGGCCAGTGCACCACGTGTTTGCACAGGGAGAGTACAAGTGAGGCGAGAGGAGAGGAGAGGAGCAGGGCAGAGCAGGAGTGCGAAGGCCAGGAGACCTGGGCCTGCTTCTCATCGCAGTGACCTGCAGCTGTGTCCAAAGGCATAAGTCAGCCCCCTCTGGACCTAGACTGATGGCTGCATTCATTCATCCCTACTCTAACCTTCCATAATGCAATATTATTTGAAGAGGAATTGCCCTAAACCCTGAGAGGGTGATGTTCAGAGCTGGCTCAGGATTAAACAAAAACAAACAGAAAGAACTTAACAGCACAAGCCTTTAAGAGTGCTTCTCTCTGAGTGGTGGAATTATTTTTCTCCTTTGCGTTTTCCCATGTTTTTTATATTCTCTACTATACGGTTTATGAATTATTTCTGAATTAGGGAAACATAAAAGCTACTTTAAAACATAATGGAGAGGAGGACTCTGTTTCAAAGTCAGTACTTCTAGGGAAGAAACTGAAAATGGTTACAAGGCAAAGCTTCTGGATCATGTTTTTCATCTTTATCCT
Organism: Loris lydekkerianus; assembly: GCA_963574355.1. Lineage (NCBI taxonomy): Eukaryota > Metazoa > Chordata > Mammalia > Primates > Lorisidae > Loris > Loris lydekkerianus. The sequence goes on from CAUYPK010080993.1 coordinate 28,694, forward strand.
GGTGGAACAAGGAAAGCCAAGGGGTCCTTCTCCTCAAGGTGGGGGTTTTGGAGGAAAGATGCCCCCACCTGCCACAGCCTGCAAGGACCCCTGGCTCACAGCACCACAGGCTCCATTCAGACACGGCCCCTCCTGGGACACACCCTGCTCGCGCATCACAGGAAGAAGCAAGTGTCCCGCGAGGAGGCCGGAGCCCTGCCCTTGTTTTCACCAGTCTTCTTTGTCCGCTGGCTCTGAGGCCAGTGGGAACAATGGGCTGTTCATCTCTGATCCCAATGTATTTCTTCTCACGTGGTGCAGGGAGGAAAGGCCCCACAACAGAGACCAGAGCCTGCCTGAGTGAGTTCTCAGAGCGTGGTCGCTGGGCAGGAGGAAGGGCTGACAGGCTGCGTCCGGCCCAGCACCCCTCGGGCAGGTGCCCAGGGCTGGGGGTAGTTCCTGGGGAGCAGGTGAGCACCTCCCTGGGCGTCGGTGAGGCACCAACCTGGCTCCTTTCTTTCACAGACAATTTAATGCCTCTGTAGACAACTGCTGGGCAAGAATCAACACAGAAAACCCCTGTTCTTACTCTTCATTAGTGTGAGTCAGGGCAGAAGGAGCTGAATTCAGCTAGGGGCTGGGGTTCTTATAGCCAGGAGACCATGCCAGATGGGTGGAAAGTGGGACACCAGGCCCAGAAGACATGTACGTCCCTGGCAGAGTACTAATGTGTCCTAGAAAGGCTCAGATGCCCTGATCTGCATTAAGTTGGAGCACCTCTGGGCTCACACCGTTCAAAGATCACTGCTAGGGAGGCGAAGCGGGTAGGGATTCCCCCATCCAGGTCCCAGGACAGACTCCCAGTGCTGAAGCAACAGAGACCTAGCTTTCTCAGCAGTAGTCCGGAGTGCCTCCTGGCTGGTGCTGTAGGAGGCAGCCTTGGGAGGCTGACATGCCAACTCCAGGGCCCTGCTGGCTCAGCAGAGCACACGAGTGAGCAGGGAGGCCTTCAGGTTACAGGGAAGTTACAGTTCTTTACCAGTAAAGAACCCCACGGTAATGCCTGCATCCCAGCCCACTGCCAAGTTTTCTGGCTTAGCATCAGAACTCTCCCTTTTTCTGCAGTGAAATCTTAAACAGAAACCCAGTGTAAAAATAGATCAATCCAAACAGCATGGTACTGGCACAAAAACAGAGAGGTAGATGTATGGAAAAGAATAGAGAACCAAGAGATGAACCCAGCTACTTACCGTTATTTGATCTTTGTCCAGCCAATTAAAAATATTCAGTAGGGAAAAGATTCCCTATTTAACAAATGGTGCTGGGTAAGCTGGCTGGCAACCTGTAAAAGACTGAAACTGGACCCACATCTTTCACCATTAACTAAGGTACATTCTCACCAGATTAAAGATTTAAACTTAAGACATGAAACTATAAAAATACTAGAAGAAAGTGCAGGGAAAACTCTTGAAATAATCAGCCTGGGTGAGTATTTTATGAGGACGACCCCCCCGGGCAATTGAAGCAGCATCAAAAATATACTACTGGGACTTGATCAAACTAAAAAGCTTCTGCACAGCCAAGAAAACAGTACATAAAGCAAGCAGACAGCCCTCAGAATGGGAGAAGATATTTGCAGGTTATGTCTCCGACAAAGGTTTAATAACCAGAATCCACAGAGAACTCAAACGTATAAGCAAGAAAAGAACAAGTGATCCCATCGCAGGCTGGGCAAGGGAGTTGAAGAGAAACTTCTCTGAAGAAGACAGGCACACGGCCTACAGACATATGAAAAAATGCTCATCATTCTTAATCATCAGAGAAATGCAAATCAAAACTACTTTGAGATATCATCTAACTCCAGTAAGATTAGCCCATATCACAAAATCCCAAGACCAGAGATGTTGGCATGAATGTGGAGAAAAGGGAACACTTCTACACTGCTGGTGGGAATGCAAACTAATACGTTCCTTTTGGAAAGATGTTTGGAGAACACTTAGAGATCTAAAAATAGACCTGCCACTCGATCCTACAATTCCTTTACTAAGTATATATATCCAGAAGACTAAAAATCACATTATAACAAAGATATTTGCACCAGAATGTTTATTGCAGCCCAATTCATCATTGCTAAGTCACGGAAGAAGCCCAAGTGCCCATCGATCCACGAATGGATTAATAAATTGTGATATATGTACACCATGGAATATTATGCAGCCTTAAAGAAAGATGGAGCCTTTACCTCTTTCATGTTTACATGGATGGAGCTGGAACATATTCTTCTTAGCAAGGTATCTCAAGAATGGAAGAAAAAGTATCCAATGTACTCAGCCCTACCATGAAACTAATTTATAGCTTTCATATGAAAGCTATAATCCAATTATAACCTAAGAATATGGGGAAAGGGACAGGCAGGAAAGGGGGAGGATGGGTGGAGGGAGGGTAATTGGTGGGACCACACCTATGGTGCATCTTACAAGGGTATATGTGAAACTTACCGAATGTAAAATATAAATGTCTTAGCATAATAACTAAGAAAATGCCAGGAAGGCTATATTAACCAGTTTGATGAAAATATTTCATATTGTACATAAAACCAGTGTATGGTACCCCATGATTCCATTAATGTACACAGCTATGATTTAATTAAAAAAAAAAAAAAAATCAATCCAAAGCTGCAGAGGTGAAGGCCCAAAGTCCTACCACCTGCTGTCTTCTTGGGGCCCCCTTCACTCCCACCTATTTCCTAAGGCACCTTGTCAGAACCCAAGACTCTGAGAAGAGTGAAAACTCACCCTGGACCAAGGCAGTAAGAATTCCAGGTGCCAGACTGAGATAGGCGCTGCCTGTCCTGGCCAACGTCTGCCCTTGGAATAGCCAAGCACAGTGACTAGGCTCAGGGAGCATTACGGGTCACGATCATCATATGGATCATGAATGAAAGCAGTGGCCCTGCCAAGTAGGGCAAAGAGCAGAACAGGAAGTCAGGGACTGACTCCCCACTCACTAGCTATATTGCCTTCTGCATATCACATACCTTTCTGGGCCTCACTTTCCTTATCTGTAAACCTGAGATAATAATATTGACCTGAAGGTCCTTGGGAGCACAGGAACTGACACAGTAGACCTCAGTAAACATTAGCTGGATCTGAAAGCATCAGTGACAACTGGTGCTTTGGGTTCAATGTCCATCCTTTTGAACTGAAGTCAAATTCATCTCAACCCTGGCTGCAAAAAAGCACTGTTAAGAGATGCTGGTCTGCTCCCTCATGGAAAATCTTGATAAGAAAGCACAAGGCTCGGCTCCTGACTGGCTTGGGCCTGTTAACACATTCTAGGGAACATGCCAGCAAGGACGGGAGGTGTCCCTAAGGTACAACCTGGTGTTTGGCGACACTATTAAGGAAAAGTTTCCCACAGAGGAGCAGTACAGATTGAACACAGGCCTGCATGACTCAGGTCACCAGCAGGCCACACTGCAGTAAGGGACATTGTCTCCCCTGCCCTGGAAGCTTATTCCGTTTGATGCTGCTGAAAGTCACATCACCTTTTCTATCCCCCATGCTGCTGTTAACCAGATCATTCTGTTGTCAGCCAAAGCCCTCTTTTTCCTCCGTGAGAAAAGTTTTTGACAAACGTTTCTACATTTAGAATCTGTCAAGTTGCTTTTGGACCCGTGTGTTCTAGTTAGATCTCCTGTAGGGTGCCCAGTCTTGCTGGCTTTCCTCTATCTTTTGAGTCCTGGTTCTGTTCTCTTGCGTATTAACTATCTCACTCTGGGAGGCTGAGGCGGGTGGACTGCCTGAGCGCAGGAGTTTAGGACCAGTCTGAACAACAACAAGATCCCATCTCTACTAAAAATAGAAAAACTAGCCAGGCATTGTGGTGGATGTCTATAGTCCCAGCTACTCGGGAGGCTAAGGCAGGAGGATTGCTTGAGCCCAGGAGTCTGAGGTTGCTGTGAGTGAGACTAAGTCCATGGTACTCTAGCCTGGGCAAGAGAGTAAGACTCTGTCTCAAAAACAAAAAAAAAAAAGGAAAAGAAAAGAAAAAGGAAGGTTTCCAAAGACAGAAGAAAGCTCATTTTGCAATAGATGTATTTAATAAACACTGATCACTGTTTCCATCTGGATGTGTATGAGCTATCTCTTTCATAATTTGTTCAAGACTTTTCCTTTCCCTTTAGAAACTAGCTCTCCACAAGTGCTAGAACATTGCAGAAGCTTGGATGATGCAGGTTGGTGATCTCTCTGCCCTGAGACAAAATTCATCTGGACCCCAAAACGTGACACGGCACAAGGCCAAGGGGGGCCGGGCCACTTGGACCCTCCAGCATGATCAGTCTAGGCAGCTCTGGAGGGGCAAGCACGTGGGCAGACATTTCAAGGCCCACAGTGAACACTGAGGTGAGCAGGCCGCAGGTGTCTGTCTGAACCACACACATGCCCGGGAGGTGCCAGCCACTTCCTGATGCCCCACGCACCCCTATATCCCAGGAAGCAGCCGGGAGCAGTGGCCGAGAGGCAAGTGGTGCCAGATGAACAGACAAACTGACCTAGCACCTCTATTATTCAGGACGAAGTGGGGCTTTTGTTTGGTTTAAGTCACTGCCAAAGTCTCCTCAGAAAAGAGTGTTCTCTGATCCAGAGAAGTCTGGGATGTGGCAGCAGCACAGGTAGGAAATGCCCAGGGACAGAGGCCACAGGGGAGGAGAGCCCTGGGGAGGGGGCCACAGGGGAGGAGAGCCCTGGGGAAGGGGCCAAAGGGGAGAGAGCCCTGGGGAAGAGGGTCACAGGGGAGGAGAGTCCTGGGGAGGGGGTCACAGGGACGAAGAGCCCTGGGGAGGGGGTTACAGGGGAGGAGAGCCCTGGGGAGGGGTTACCGGGGAGGTGCGCCCTGGGGCGGGGGTCACAGGGGGAGGAGAGCCGGGGGGCGGCGGGTC
>CAUYPK010080995.1:0-16311 GCA_963574355.1 Loris lydekkerianus
ACAAACAGATAGCTGAGATGTTTGAAATCGAATTTAGAATTTGGATTGCAAACAAGATCAACAGAATGGAAGTAAAGATGGAGGTAGAAATTGTAGGATTAATTCAGAAGATGTCTCAAGAATTCAATGAATTCAAAGACAAAATCACCAAAGATTTAGACACATTGAGAAAAGAAGTTGCAGCCTTACATGATATGAGAAATACAGTAGAATCTCTCAGTAACAGAATGGAACAGGCAAAAGAAAGAATTTTCAAATTTGAAGACAAAGCTTTTGAATGATCCCAAATGTTCAAAGAGGAAGAGAAATGGAGAACAAGAATGGATCATTCTCTCAGAGAGCTCTGGGATAATTAGAAGAAAACCAATATTCACCTTATAGGGATCCCTGAAAGTGATGAAGTAGCTTCACAAGGCATAGAGGCCCTTCTTCATGAGATTATGAAAGAGAACTTTCCAGACATGCCAAGAGATCCTGAAACCCAGATAGCAGACAGTTTCAGAAACCCAGCACGACTCAACCTGAATAAGACATCCCCCAGGCACATCATAATTAACTTCACTAAAGTTAATATGAAGCAGAAAATTCTGAAAGCAGCCAGATGTAAAAAAAAAAAAAATAACCTACAAGGGGAAGAATATTAGAATGACTGCAGATCTCTCTGTTGAAATCATTCAAGCTAGATGAGGGTGGTCATTGACTTTTAATCTCCTAAAACAAAATAACTTTCAACCCAGGATCCTGTACCCAGCTAAACTGAGTTTCATTTATGATGGAGAAATTAAAGACTTTAATGACATTCATAATGTTGAAGAAATTTGCCATAACTAAACCAGCTCTTCATAATATCCTCAGACCTATCCTCCATAATGGCCAGCTCAACTCTCCACCACAAAAGTGAACTCGCTCCAAAACTTTTGATCAAATTTCAATTTACACAGTGGCAAAAGGATTAAAAACGTCCACTGGTCTTTTGAAAAACTCGATACCCAAAATTATACCAGGCCTATCAATATTCTCAATTAATGTGAATGGATTAAATTGTCTTCTAAAGAGGCACAGGCTGGCTGACTGGATACAAAAACTCAGGCCAGATATATGCTGTATAGAAGAATCTCTTCTTACCTTAAAAGATAAATATAGATTCAGGATGAAGGGATGGTCATCTATATTCCAGGCAAATGAAAAACAGAAAAATAGGCTTTAAACCAACAAAAGTAAGGAAAGATAAGGAGGATCACTACATATTTGTTAAGGGCAAGAATCAATATGATGAGATTTCAATTATTAATATTTATGCACCCAAATAAAATGCACCTCAATTTATAAGAGAAACTCTTACGGACATGAGCAACTTGATTTCCTCCAGCTCCATAGTAGTCAGAGATCTTAACACCTCTTTAGCAGTGTTGGATAGATCCTCCAAGAAGAAGCTAAGCAAAGAAATTTTAGATTTAAACTTAACCATCCAACAATTGGATTTAAGAGACATTTATAGAACATTTTATCCTAACAAAACTGAATACACATTCTTCTCATCAGCTCATGGAACTACTCCAAAATTGATCACATCTTAGGTCACAAATCTAACCTCAGTAATTTTAAAAGAATAGAAATTATTCCTTGCATCTTCTCAGACCCATCATGGAATAGAAGTGGAACTCAGTAACAACAAGAACCTGCGAACTCATACAGAAACATGGAAACTGAATAACCTCATGCTGAATGATAGCTGGGTAATAGAAGAGATTAAGAAGGAAATAAACAAATTTTTGGAACAAAATGACAATGAAGACATGAATTATCAGAACCTCTGGGATACCGCAAAGGCAGTCCTAAGAGGGAAATTTATAGCATTGCAAGCCTTCCTCAAGAGAATGGAAAGAGAGGAAGTTAACAACTTGATGGGACATCTGAAGCAATTGTAAAAGGAAGAACATTCCAATCCCAAACCCAGCAGAAGAAAAGAAATAGCCAAAATTAGAGCAGAATTAAATGAAATTGAAAATGAATTATACAACAGATCAATAAACCAAAAGGTTGGTTTTTTGAAAAGGTCAATAAAATAGATAAACCTTTAGCTAACTTAACCAGGAAAAAAAGAGTAAAATCTCTAATTTTATCAATCAGAAATGGTGAAGACAAAATAACAACAGACTCCTCAGAAATTAAAAAAATTCTTAATGAATACTAAAGAAACTTTATTCTCAGAAATATGAAAATCTGAAAAAAAATGATGAATACTTGGAAGCACTCCACCTCCCAGGAATTAGCCAGAATCAGGTGTAAATGTTGAACAGGCCTACATCAAGTTCTGAAATAGCATCAACTATACAAAATTTCCCTAAAAAGAAGAGCCTAGGACCAGATGGCTTCACATCAGAAGTCTACCAAACTTTTAAAGAGGAACTAATACCTATATTACTCAAACTTTTCCAAAATACAGGAAAAGAAGAAATACTACCAAACACATTCTATAAAGCAAACATCACCTTGATCCCTAAACCAGGAAAAGACCCAACAAGAAAAGAAAATTATAGACCAATATCACTAATGAATATAGATGCAAAAATATTCAACAAGATCCTAGCAAACAGAATCCAGCAACACATCAAACAAATTATACACCATGACAAGTGGGTTTTATCCCAGGGTTTCAAGACTAGTTCAACAGCTGTAAAGCTATAAACATAATTCAGCACATAAATAAATTAAAAAACAAAGACCATATGATTCTCTCAATTGATACAGAAAAAGCTTTTAATAATATCCAGCATCCCGTCAGTGTGCAGCATCAGAACACTTAAGAAAATTGGTATAGAAGGGACATTTCTTAAACTAAGAGAGACCATCTACAACAAACCTACAGCCAATATCATATTGAATGGAGTTAAACTGAAACCATTTCCACTCATATTAGGAACCAGACAAGATTTCCCATTGTCTCCATTGCTCTTTAAAATTGTAGTGGTAGTTTTAGCCATCACAATTAGGGAAGACAAGGCAATCAAGGGTATCCATATAGGGTTAGAAGAGATCAAACTTTTGCTCTTCGCAGATGATATGATTGTATATCTGAAAAACACCAGGGATTCTACTACAAAACTCTTAGATGTGATCAAGGAATACAGCAATGTTTCAGGATACAAAAATCAACACCCCTAAGTCTGTAGCCTTTATATATACTAACAATAGCCAAGCTGAAAAAACAATCAAGGACTCTATTCCATTTACAGTAGCACCAAGAAAGATGAAATATTTGGGAGTTTATCTAACTAAGAACGTGAAAGATCTCTATAAAGAGAACTATGAAACTCTAAGAAAAGAAATAGCTGAAGCTGTTAAGAAATGAAAAAACATACCATGCTCATGGCTGGGAAAAATCAACATTGTCAAAATGTCTATACTACCCAAAGCAATATACAATTTTAATGCAATTCCCATTAAAGCTCCATTGTCATACTTTAAACATCTCAAAAAAATAATATTTCATTTTATATGGAATCAGAAGAAACATTGAATAGCCAAAACATAACTCAGAATTAAAAACAAAGCAGGAGGAATTACATACGAGACCTCAGACTATAATATAAATCAATAGTGATCAAAACAGCATGGTACTGCCACAAAACAGTAGATGTATGAAACAGAATAGAGAACCAAGAAATGAACCCAGCTACTTACCATTATTTGATATTTGAGAAGCCAATTAAAAACATTCAATGGGGAAAAGATTCCCTTTTTAACAAATGGTGCTGGGTAAACTGGCTGGCAACCTGTAGAAGTCTGAAACTGGACCCACATTTTTCACCTTTAACTAAGATAGACTCTCACTGGATTAAAGATTTAAACTTAAGACATGAAACTATAAATATACTAGAAGAAAGTGCAGGGAAAACTCTTGAAGGAATTGGCCTGGGCGAATATTTTATGAGGAGGACCCCCCGGGCAATTGAAGTTGCATCAAAAATAAACTAGTGGGACCTGATGAAACTAAAAAGCTTCTGCACAGCCAAGAACACAGTAAGTAGAGCAAGCAGACAGCCCTCAGAATGGGAGAAGATATTTGCAGGATATGTCTCTGACAAAGGTTTAATAACCAGAATCCACGGTGAACTCAAAGTTTTTAGCAAGAAAAAAACAAGTGATCCCATCTCAGGCTGGGCAAGGAACTTGAAGAGAAAATTCTCTGAAGAAGACAGGTGCATGGCCTACAGACACATGAAAAAATGCTCATCATCCTTAATCATCAGAGAAATGTAAATCAAAACTACTTTGAGATATTATCTAACTCCAGTACAATTAGCCCACATCACAAAATCCCAAAACCAGAGATGTTGGTGCGGATGTGGAGAAAAGGGAAGACTTCTACACTGCTTGTGGGAATGAAAACTGATGTGGTCCTTTTGGAAAAATGTTTGGAGAATACTTAGAGATCTAAAAATAGATCTTCCATTCGATCCTATAATTCCTCTACTAGGTATATATCCAGAAGACCAAAAATCACATTATAACAAAGATATTTGTACCTGAATGTTTATTGCAGCCCAATTCAAAATTTCTAAGTCATGAAACAATCCAAGTGCCCACCGACTCATGAATGGATTAATAAATTGTGGTATTTGTACACCATGAAATATTATGCAGCCATAAAGAAAGATAGAGATTATACCTCTTTCATGTTTACATGAATGGAGCTGGAAAATATTCTTCTTAGCAAGGTGTCTCAAGAATGGAAGAAAAAGTATCCAATGTACTCAGCCCTAATATGAAATTAATTTATAGTTTTCATATGAAGGCTATAACCCAATCTCAGTACAAGAATATGGGGAAGGGGGAAAAGGAGGGGATGGGAGGGGAAGAAAGGGTGGAGGGAGGGTGATTGGTGGGTCCACACCTAGGGTGCATTTTGGAAGGGTGCAGGTGAAGTTTACTAAGTGTAGAGTAAAAGGGTTTGAACACAATAATTAAGAAAATGCTACTAAGGCTATGTTAACCAGAGTTATTTCAGAGTGTATATGGAACCAGCACATTGTACCTCATGATTGCATTATTGTACACATCTATGATTTAATAAAAAAAAAGTTATAACAAAATAAAACATAAGGCCCACAGTAAAAAAAAAAAAAAAAAAAAAAAGATGATGACGCTGGGCAAAAAAGGACCAACACATTTGAAAAGTACTTAATAGGGCACTAAACAAAAGCAAAAAAGTTATAATTTAGACCTCTAAAAAGTAGATGGATGAAATAGGTTCTTCAAATACCTTTTTAAATTGTTCATTGAGTCTAACCTATAAGGACAGAGAAAATAAGAACTTAGAGAAAAAGATGTGGATCTCTTCTTGGTCTTTTGGCTAAGATCAAGACAAAGATGTAGAAAATTAATGAATGGCAAGTATGGGGAAAGCTTAGTAGGTTTAATAGGTGCATCAAAAAATAGAATTCAGGAAATGACCGAGAATTTTCTGGAACTGAAAGATATTCAGAATGAAGAGGTCCAAATGAGTCCCAAGCAGTTTATTTATTTATTTATTTATTTATTTATTTATTCATACAGATGTCACTCAGTTGCCCTGGGGTTGAGTGTCATGGCATCATAGTTCTCAGCAACCTCAAACTCTTGGACTCAAGCAAAGGGATCCTCTTGCCTCAGCCTCCTGAGTAGCTGGGATTACAGGTGCCTGCCAGCATACCTGGCTGGTTTTTCTATTTTTAGTAGAAACAGGGTCTGTTCTTGCTCAGGCTGGTCTCCTGAGTTCAAGCAATGCACCCAGTTCAGCCTCCCAGTATGTTGGGATTATAGGCGTGAGCCACAGCAACTGTCCTAAGCAGTGTTTTTAAACACACACACACAGCACACACACATACAAACTATAGCTAGATACCTCATAATACAATGTAAGAATCAAGGGTTATACAGAAAAATTTAAATATCACCAGAGGGAAAAACAGAATTTCCACAGACTCCTCAAGGGCAATAATAAAGGTCAGGAGACAGGGAGATAAGTATCTTTTAACTGCTGAAAGTAACTGGCATTATTCCTCAAAGTTTAAATTCTATACATAGTTAAATATTCATTGGAAAATGAGGGTAAAAAGATAATTTCAGAAAAGGCTGAGAAAATGAATCACTTACAGACCCAAATAGAATCACTTACAGACTCAAATAGAATTCAGGAGAAAGGAACAGGATATAAAATGCTATGGAAAGAAAGAAGAAAGGAGGGAGGGTGGGTGGGAGAGAAGGGAGGAAAAGGATAAAGGAAGAAAAGAAAAAAGATAAAGAAAGGAAGAAAACTGGTATGAAAATATAGAAAACACATTATTAAATTTGTTAAATAATTTATTAATTATTAAATAAGAAACCATAATGGAACTAAAACAGAATGACCATGAAAATACTTACTGAGGTTCAGATAAATCAATAATTATTTATCAGTAATAATTATTTATCACTAACTAATTATCAGTAAACAAAGAAATTTACAGCATTAAATCTTATAAGGGGTAACATTTAATGAACTAAATGTCTGATTTTAGAATTAAAAAAGGTACAACATAGATTACCAGCAAGTTTCTCAGAAACCTTGTAGACCACGAGAGAATGGAATAATACATTTAAAATAATGAATGAAAAAACTCATACTCAAGAAGACTATCCCCAGATATGCTTCATACATGAAAGAAAAAGTTCTTCCCAGACAAGCAAAAGCTGAAAGAATTTATCACTATTAGACTGGCAAAGATCTCAAATAACAACTCAATATTGCACCTCAAAGAACTAAAAAACTAGAACAAACTAAACCCAAAATTACTAGAAGGAAAGAAATAATAAAGATCAGAATGTAAATAAATGGATTAGAGACTAAAAAAATCTATGAAAGATCAACAAAATTTGGTACCTTGAAAAGATAAATGAAAGTGACAAATGTTTAGTTAGACTAAGAAAAAAAAAAGAGAAGACTCAAAATCAGAGCTAAATAAGGAAATATTACAACTTATACCACAGAAATACAAAGGATCACAAGAGACTATCATGAATGGTTACATACCAACAAATTGGATAACCTTAGAATAAATAAATAAATTCTTGGGTACTTGCAACCAGTCAAAATTGACTTATGAAAAAATAGAAAATTTGAGTAGACCAATAATGAGTGAGAAAATTAAAAAAAATTATGTTCCTCAATATGGCCAAGGTTCTAGATCCAATTACCAGTTTTCAGGAAATACAGAGGATGGAAGAATAGGATTCTGTATGCCACAGGGATTCTATTAACAAAACACAGACTGTGGGGGATTTATAGAATGGATAACCTGGTTTCTTTCCCAAATAAATCACAAGGAAAGGAATCAATAGGGGTAGAATCTCTAGATTGAGAGAAATTTAGAGACATGACAACCAACTATAATGAGTGGACCTTATATGGATTTCTGATTCAAACAAACATAGATTAAAAAAGACATTTATGAGATAATTAGAAATCTGAACATTGATGGGATATTTGATGATTATAAAACGATTCCTAATTTTTAATTGTAATAATATTTATGTTTAAATAGAATCCTTGTCTTTTAAAGATGTGTAATTATTAGTAGGCTTGAAATAATGTGAAGAAATGGTTGTATGTTTAGGATTGGCTTACAACAGTATAGTGGGGGAGGGACATGGATAAGGATCAAAATGAAGCAAATTTGGCCATGAATTCATAATTGTTGAGTCTGGGTGATGGGTACATGGGAATTCATTATGCTACATATTTTTAGATGTTAGCACTTTTCCATTATAGAATGTTACAAAAAGACAATCTACAACATACTCTGTTGTGGCAGTAAGAGCAGGCTATCATAGAAACACATAGACTCAGCCCAGCGGGGCTGGAAGACTTCTTGGAGAGAGATGTCCATGACTCTCCAGGCCCCGCACTTACGGACACCAGATTCCTCCCTTCAGAGCTAGAAGACACTTCCAATGTCATTCTCAGAAACAATGAGCCTCCTACAGAGCTTGAGTGGACACATGTTATCTCCTGCAGACTTGATCCTCTATCTCTGACTCATTCTTTTCCTAAGGTTTTCCTTTAGACCTAAGATTATGTATCAAGGTTTGTGTGCCTCCTTGGCTTTGAGACAGGGCAGACACTTGGGAACTGCCTCTTTGTATTTTCAACAAAGAGGCAATTTTCAAGCCAGACTAGCTCTTTGATTTTTTTAAATAGGGAGATCCATAAGCCACCACTGTTAACTATACGAAACCTACAGAAACCAAATTCAAAGATGAACCTCAGAGATCTTTCAGTTTAATACCCTCAAGTTGAGATCTGGAAGCCTGTGGCACTTTGCTCAAGTATTTTCACCTTCCTAGTGATGGGGACATTAGAATGCAGAGATGTAGTTTGGTTTTGTTTCCTCTCTGGTGAATTGCTTTCAAAGCTTTCCCCCTGCAAAAAAAGAGCTTCCTGATTTCACAATATGCACATTCTCATGTTGAAAGCTCTGAGAATTGCTGCCATTGATTTAACAGAACATTTCTTAAATTTATGTGAGCACCCTACCCCCATTATTTTTTCTGAATACCTATTGTCCCTGAGAGTTTGTGCTCTATCTATAAGAACACCTTGGGGATGCCTAGTCTACACCTTGATAATTTCCCATTCCTCCATTTGTCTGTCTCCCTGATGCCTGTTGTTTTGAACTGTCTTTTCTCTTTAATCCCATTAAATATGACTCATGTCTGATTAACCCTTCAGATCCTTGGGAAGATCTCTACTAGGAGTGAGATATTGTGTTAGCAGGCAAGCATTTTGAGACATGCATTAAAAGGTGGGACATGGGCTTGGCACTTGTGGTTCAAGCAGCTAAGGCACCAGCCACATATACCTGAGCTGGCAGTTTCGGATCCAGCCTGGGCCCGCCAAACAACAATGACAGCTGCAACCAAGGAAAAAACAAACAAACAAACAAAAAAACTGGTCGTTGTGGCTGGAGCCTGTAGTCCCAGCTACGTAGGAGGTGGAGGCAGAAGAATCTCTTGAGCCCAGGACTTGGAGGTTGCTGTGAGCTGAGATGCCATAGCACTCTACCCAGGGTGACAACTTGAGGCTCTGTCTCAAAAAAAAAAAAAAAAGAAAGAAAGAAAGAAAGGTGGGACATAGCTGTATACGGCGGTGGTTAAGGTGTACTTTTTGGAGCCAATCGAAGTGTCTGGGCTTGAATCTTAGCTCTGTTCCTTACAAGCTGAGACAAATTATTTAACCTCTTCATACCTCAGATTTCCTCATTAAGTGCATCCTTGCAAAGCAGGATTAATGATTGCTTCCTTATAGGAAGCATTTTTGCAGTTTTTGGCCGGGGCTGGGTTTGAACCCGCCACCTCTGGCATATGGGGCCAGCACCCTACCCCTTTGAGCCACAGGTGCCGCCCCCTTATATGATTTTTGTATGGAATTTATAATTACCTTTTCTAGAGCAAATATTACTCCAGCCCAGGATGTAGGCAGGAATCACCTACTGCTCCATCTCTCCAGGTTAGGAGGGTTCATCCTCACTGCTATCCTAATGAAATGGGGAATACCCAGTTCTATCTTTAGAAATTTGTATATGATGGTTGCACATTTTTGTTGTTCTTTTCATTGGGGATGAGGTATAGAGGTGGGAAGGGAGCAAAGAAGAAGAATAAGGGATCAGAGGACACTATAAGCTGAGAACCAGAGAAAGTTTCAAGGTTTGTCTCTATAGAGAACTTTCATGATCACAAGCACACACATGGAAACATTATCTGGTTGTCTTTGACCTTAGAATAATAAGGATCCTTAGACACTGCTAATGAGACTCTGACTTGAAGCTGGACTCCCCATTTGTATTTGAAGCTGCTTTTCTTTCTGGAAAGAACACAGTCTCCAGGCAGAACACCAATAGTGACCATGATAATTACAATATCAACCAAAATAGCCATCAGGCTCCCCTAGACCTTCAGGGATGAGAAACCTCTTAAATGAGAAACCATTTTAAATGCTTCACATAGCTCCCTGCATCAGGAAGTTGTATACATGCTGCCAAAAGATGCCTGTGCAATTATTTGACTAAGTTGTACCTGGTTTGATGCAGATTTTGACATCATCATATCTCTCTGCTGTGATACATACACAAAGAAGGAATGTTAGTAGTTGGCACTTGGGATCCTTTCTCAAAGGAGCTCCTCTCTTAACAGCCATTTTCCATCTGCTCTTCCCTGGAGGAGAAGCTTTTCAGTGTAGATGTTTTTCAGCTGGAACGGGAGCACATGGTGTGGGTAAACACAATTAATATATTGCTAAGAAAACACAATGAGCTATGCAGAATGCAAGTGCTTTGCATTTTTACAGAAATTTTATAGGATATTTGCTCCAGTACTTTCTGCCTTATGGGGGGTGGGGGGGGAAGCATATGGGATTATGGTAATTAAAATGTAGAATCATTAAAAGGAAAAAAAAAAAAACAGATAACGGACATACATTCTGATTTATATTTGTTCAGTCTCAAACATTTGAAATTCCTTTCAGGAGGTATAGAAACTGTAAAGAAATCTGCAAATCACAGGAATTCAAATAAGAAATATACAAGAACTCCACAGTTATGGTCCCTAACACAGTCCACAGGAGGGAGGTAACCTTGGAGGGAAGGAGGTCACAGGAAGATGGGGCTGTTTTCTCTGGCTGGGGGAGAGCAGTCCCCAGGAACCCTGTGTGTCCTGTGTGTGTGTCACTTCTCCCAGAACATCCAACTGCCCCAGATGAAAGGCGACTTAAAGGAGCACATTTGAGAGCTTTATGACATTGGCAAGTCAAATCATCTTAACTGTTTAGACTTAGGTTTCCTCTTGTAAAATTGGAATAAAGAATTTTAAAGCATCTGTATGATTTCAACTTTTCTTAAATTGAGAAAGACATCAGAGATGTCATCAGAGATGAGATATACTCATAACAACTGAGTCTTACATATGCTGTCTCATTATTTTTCCTCACAGCAACTTGGCATAATTCAGTTTCCTGATGAGGACAGGAAAGTTTAGAATCATCATCTGACCAGCCTAAGATAGTGATTAAGTGGTAAAGTTTGGGTTTGAATCCAGCTCTGAATCACTAAATTATGCTTTTTTACTTCAGAAAATGATGTTTGCTTGGATCCTAAAGATTAGGAAAATGAAAATGCTGGTGGTAAGAATTAATTCTTTCATTGTCAGACATTTATTAACTACCTATAGCTGCCAGACCTGTGCTAGCAGGTGAGAATACAGTGGGAGCCCTCCTGTAGCTAACAGTCCTGGAACTCTTGAAGGTGTTATCATAATATTCTTCCTTACCACTAAAAAAGAAAAACAAAAATTACATTTGATCTTCCTTGAAGTTGTGCAGCCTCCTACAATTTCAAGGCTCTTTGGTTTTGTTTTCTTATTGTAGTCTTCACAATAAGCAAGAAAAGAAATGCTGCAGAAGGTGTGATTTCCATTTTGTAGATGAAGAAACTGAGGGTCAGAAAAAGTCATGTAGCAGAACTTGAGTCTTCCTAGACTGCATCCAGTGCCCTTGTGTTACAGGAGGGCAGCCTTTTGCATTCAGTAGAAAAGTATAATTACTGTTGAATTCAATCAACAATTCTTTTGTTTAGTTGTTTTTTTATGTGATGCCAAGTAACTTCAATGACAGTTTTCACTTTTCTTTTGCCTTTGTAGGCACAGGCAGATCAGCCTGAAATGTCTCTGGGCTGAGGCCCACTCTGGCTGTTGCCACATAGTAGATAGGGCTTCCGGGCTAGAGCCTCATGACCTAGGCAGTGATAATGGGCCCAGCTGTCACTGCCTCTCAGCAAAATCACACCGTTTTGGATAAGACATTCCTATGCCCAAGTCTAAGCTGCATCCACACACTTGGTGTCCAAAATGGCTCCACCTAACCATAACTGCTGGACACCCTGCTCAACCTACAGACTTTTTCCAGGTCTGGACATTGTGTTTGAAGAGAGGCACAGTAACTGGAAATGAATGCAGGATGTGGACACATCCCTAAGTCCATGTTGGCTGTGATGCAACTAAGGTGATTAGGGAGGTTTTTGTCTGGAGAAGAGAACACATGGATGGATGAGGGAGGAAGGAGTCAAAATAAATATTGATTTAATATTCATCATGTGTCAGGCACCATACTAGGGTCTGGAAATGGAATGGCATTCTTGCCATCATGGAGCATGTTAAATAATAAAAATATTTACTAACATTTGTCCCAGGGCTTATCTTGGTCAAACAGTGATCTGACATCCTTATGTAAATAAGCACTCTTCCGCTCCTCCCCCCAGCCCACTCCCAGATCCTCTGGAAGGCAGCTTTTATAGTATCATCCTCATTTAGGAGGTAAGAAAACTGAGGCACAAGAGTTACAGAACTTTCTCTAGGTCTTGTAATCAGTGCGTGGCAGCAGGAGGCTGATCCTGGGCTTTCAGGCTTCATGCCTGTGGCTTAGCTATTAAACAGAATGCCTTTCTACAGTCTAAGAAGTGGCTACAGTGTGGAAAGTACTTGAACACACTGTTCATTTTATCCTCACAGCAGCTCTGTAAGGAACTATTTATTTTTATTTACTTATTTTTTTTTTTTTCATTTTTTGGGTGGGGCTGGGTTTTGCATTTTTTGGATGGGGCTGGCATATGGGGCTGGTACCCTACTCCCTTGAGCCACAGGTGCCGCCCCATTTTTTTTTTTTTTTTTTTGCCTAATCTCAGAAATGTTTTATTTTATTTTATTTTTTATTAAGTCATTTGTACATAGATCATAAATACATTTATGCCATTATGGGGTTCAATGTGTTGATTATTTATACAAATTGGAGTGCTTACATCCTACTAATCAACATAGCCTTCACCTCATTTGCCCAATTACAGCATTAAGACATTTGTGTTCTACATCTGATAGATCCAACTTGTACTTGCAATATGCTCCATAGGTGTGGTTCCCCTACTAACCCTCCCTCTATCAACCCACCCTCCTCCCTTCCCTCCTTCATCCTCGGTAGAGTTGTGTTTCACTTTTCATATTCAAGTGTGAGTGATTATAAATTGGTTTCACAGTAGTACTGAGTACATTGAATATTTTTTTTCCATTCCTGAGATGCTTTACTAAGAAGAATATTTTCCAGCTCCATCCATGTAGACATAACAGAGGTGAAGTTTCCATTTTTTAAATGCTGCATAGTATTCCATGGTATACATACACCACAATTTATTAATCCACTCATGGGTCAATGGGCACTTGGGCTTCTTCTATGACTTGGCAGTTATAAATTGAGCTGCAATGAACAATCTGGTACAAATATCTTTATTGTCAAATGATTTTTTTGTCCTTTGGATATACACCTAGAAAAGGAATTGCAGGATCAAATGGCAGATCTACATTTACATCCCTAAGTGTCCTCCAAACTTCCTTCTAAAAGGAACATACTAGCTTGCATTCCCACCAGCAGTGCAGAAGTGTTCCCTCTTCTCCACATCCACACCAATATCTGTAGTTTTGGGATTTTGTGATGTGGGCTACTCTTACGGGAGTTAGATAGTATCTCAGAGTAGTTTTGGTTTGCATTTCTCAGATGATTAAAGATGATGAACATTTTTTCATGTGTCTGTAGACCATGCACCTGTCTTCTTCAGAGAAGCTTCTGTTCATGTCTCTTGCCCACAATGAAACAGCATCACTTGTTTTTTTCTTAGTAATAAGTTTGAGTTCTCTGTGGATTCTGGTTATTAAACCTTAGTTGGAAATATAATTTGCAACAATCCTCTCCCATTCTGAGGGCTGTCTATTTGCTTTACTTAGTGTGTTCTTGGCAGTGTAGAAGCTTTTTAATTTCATCAGATCCCAATAATATATTTTTGATGTTGCTTTAATTGACCAGGGTGTCCTCCTCATAAAGTATTCTCCCAGATCAATGTTTTTCAAGCATTTCCCCTGCACTCTCTCTAAGAATTTTTATAATTTCATGCCCTAAATTTATGTGTTTTAACCAGTGAGAGTCAATTTTTGTTAGAGGAGAAAGGTGTGGGTCCAGTTTCAGTCTTTTACAGGTCGCCAGCCAATTCACCCAGCACTATTTATTGAATAGGGAATCTTTCCATCAATTTATGTTTTTAATATGCTTATCAAAAACCAAATGATGATAAGTATCTGGGTTCACCTCTTGGTCTTCAATTCTGTTCCATACATCTACCTCTATTTTTGTGCCAGTACAATGTTGTTTTGATCACCATTGATTTATAGTATAATCTGAAGTCTGGAAGCATAATTCCTACCAATTTGTTTTTATTTCTGAGTAATGTCTTGGCTATTCAAAGTATTTTCTGTTTTCATATAAAACAAAGTACTAATTTTTCCAAGTCTTTAAAGTATGACAAAGGTGCTTTAATAGGGATCACATTAAATCTGTAGATTGCTTTAGATGGTATAAATATTTTAACAATGTTGATTCTTCCCAGCCATAAGCATGGTATATTTTTCCATTTGTTACCATCTTCAGCTATTTCTTTTCTCAGAGTTTCATAGTTTTCTTTATAGAGATCTTTCACATCCTCAGATATACTCCCAGATATTTCATCTTCTTTGGCACTATTGTAAAGGAAATAGAATCCTTGATTGTTTTTTCCCCTTGACTATTATTGGCATATATAAAGGCCTACAGATTTGTGAGTGTTAATTTCATATCCCAAGATGTTGCTATATTCCTTGATCACTTCTAGAAGTTTTATAGTTGATTCCCTGGGGTTTACTAGATATATAATCATATCGTCTGCAAAGAGTGACAGTTTGATCTCCTCTGGTCCTATTGGGAACCCTTTGATTGCCTTCTCTTGCCTGATTTGAGTGGCTAAGACTTCCATTACAATGTTAGAAATCAGTGGAGACAGTGGGGATCCTTGCCTCATTCCTGATCTGAGTGGAAATGATTTCAATTTTACTCCATTCAATACGACATTGGCTGTGGGTTTGCTGTACATGGCCTCTATCAGTTTAAGAAATGTTCCTTTTATACCTATTTTCTTAAGCATTCTGATCAAGAAAGGATGCTGGATATTGTCAAAATCTTTTTCTGCATCAATTGAGAGAATCATATGGTCTTTGTTTTTTAATTTATTTATGTGATGTATTATATTTATGGATTTACTTATATTGAACCATCCTTGGGACCCTGGGATAAAACCTGGTCATGATTTATAAGTTGTTTGATGTGTTGTTGAATTCTGTTTGCTAGGATCTTCTTGAATATTTTTGCATCAATATTCATTTGAGATATTGGTCTATAATTTTCTTTTCTTGTTGGGTCTTTTCCTGGTTTGGGTCTCAGGGTGATATTTGCTTCATAGAATGTGTTGAGAAGTATTTTTTCTTTTTCTATGTTTTGAAAAAGACTAAGTAAGATAGGTACTGGTTTCTCTTTAAAGGTTTGCTAGAATTCTGTTGTGAAGCCATCTTGTCCCAGACTTTTCTTTCTGGGGAGATTTCTTATAGTTGATGCTATTCTAGAACTTGTTATAGGCTTGTTCAACATTTACACTTCTTTCTGGCTAAGTCTAGGAGGGTGGCATGTTTCCAAGTATTGATCTACTTCCTTCAGATTTTCATGCTTTGAGAGTAGAGTTTTATGTAGTATTCATTAAGGACTTCTTAAATTACTGAGGGGTTATTTGGCCTTTATCATTTTTGATTGACAAATTTAGGCTTTTTACTTTCCTACTTCTGATTAGGTTAGCCAAGGTTTATCTATTTTCTTGACCTTTTCAAAAAACCAACTCTTTGATTGGTTGATCTGTTGTATGATTCTTTTGTTTTCTTTCTTTTTAAAAAATTTATTTATTTATTTTTATTTATTATTATTATTTTTAATTTATTTATTTTTATTGTTAAATCATAGCTGTGTACATTAGTGCAATCAAAGGGAATAATGTGCAGGTTTCATATGCAATCTGAAATATTCACATCAAACTGTTCAATGTAGCCTTCATGGCATTTTCTTAGTTACTGTATGTAGACATTTGTATTCTGCATTTAGTAAGTTTTGCCTGTACCCATTCTAAGATGCACAATAGATGTGGCCCCACCCATTACCCTCACACCACCAAAACCTCCCCCTTCCCTTCCCCTTCCTTGGCCCTGTCCCCGTAGTCTTGTGCTATAGTTGGGTTATAGCCTTCATGTGAAAGCTATAATTTAGCTTCATAGTAGAGCTGAGTACATTGGATACTTTTTCTTCCATTCCTGAGATACTTTGCTAAGAACATGTGCCAGCTCCATCCA
>CAUYPK010080997.1:0-18742 GCA_963574355.1 Loris lydekkerianus
AGGCATGAAACAATAAAAATCCTCAAAGAAAGCAAAGGAAAAACACTGGAAGATATTGGCCTGAGGAAAGAGTTCATGAAGAAGACTGCCATGGCAATGGCAACAATAACAAAAATAAACAAATGGGACTTCATTAAACTGAAAAGCTTCTGTACAGCTAAGGAGACAACAACCAAAGCAAAGAGACAACCTACATAATGGGAAAGGATATTTGCATATTTTGAATCAGACAAAAGCTTGATAACTAGAATCTATAGAGAACTCAAATGAATCCACATGAAAAAAGCCAACAATCCCATATATCAATGGGCAAAAGACATGAATAGAAAGTCTCTTCCACTAGCAGGTACATCCCATTAGGGAGGGCTAGCATTTGGATTTTGGTGTTTATTTTTGTTTTGTTTTGTTTTGTCAGTATATCCTGAGTTTGTAATAGAATTGTCTGATATTCAAATATTGAGTAAGTGAATAACTGAATGCCCATTAAGCCAGACAGTGTAGGTTTGCATTCATGAGTATAGAAATAGAATGTTAAATGAAGCATCATAATCAGCCTCATTGTATCATAGTATTGAGACACCATAAATTGATAAATGGGTGGGTAAATCAGCTTCCTTTGAGTTCTTTTAACAATTTATATGAATTTCTCTTTACTTTATGTACTTTCTATTCTGTAATTCAGCTATTTATGTTAATATAACTTTCAATGTTATTAAATCATAAAGTCAAAGAGTAATTTAATAAAAAAAAAAAAAAAAGAAAGAAAGAAAAGTGCTAGACAGTAGGGACAGAGTGATCTTGACAAAAGCCAAGAATCACTGCTGACCATGAGTACTGAAAACACCACTCACTAGACACAGCCTGCTGTGGGTTGCTGTCCCAATATACATCCCAACCCTAAGACGTATATTAGCCTAGCACTTTAAACCTTATGTTTTATCCTACATTCAATGGGAAAAAAAAAAAGACTTTCAGGAGTGTTAATTTTCAAAATGGTTTCTATGTATTGAATTAGTTGTAAAAGATTTACTTTCCAGAACACAACCCACTTTAGGCTTAAAACAAGATTCTAACCATCTATTACTATTAACTTAGAAAGTATTCCAAATGTAGCTATTGTGATTTATAATGAATGTTTTTACAAAAAAGTATTTATAGAAGGAATATAAAAGTTTTTTGTAAATTTAGTGCAAATTAGCTTCTCATTTTTACTTCCAAAATACTTGATTTTATGGTTTTGACTCTTTCACATATTTGCCTTTTGATTTTAAGAGCTGTCAGTTTTATCTTCAAAACAGATAATTTTGTTAAATTGCATTTAACATGTGCAGAAATAAAAAGCAGCATTTTGAAATTAGTTAAAGTCAATGCAGTTCTACTCTTTGAAATCACCTTTAGCTAAATGAATCTGGTGCTCTTGTTGAGTTGGGAATAGGTGATGGGAAATGCCAACCATTTGGCTTTTGAAGAATATAACCAAGAATTACTCATGACGCTTGGATTTGAAGGAGATTCCAATCTTTCCTTCCTCTGGCACATGTAAAAGTCAAATGCAGTCAAATCCAAAGCATCAGAGAGAAAAAAAAAAAAAAAAAGAGTATAGTTTCCAAGAGAACAGTGATAAAAATTAGCACTGCTGAAATAATCCTTTATGAGGAATTTTAACACCTGAAATTCTTCTACTATACATTTAAATAGAGTTATAGAAGCTTTTTATATTACCTGTTTTATGATCTTACAGACTTAATGAGCCAAATGAACACCAACATCCCACCCTTTATCTCTAGATAATATCTATTCTTATTTTCAAGGTATACCTTTAAGTGTTCATATTTCTTAAGCCACGTTTAAGGAAATAATGTCTTTAACCAATTTTGCATGTTCTTTCTTCATCTTGGACATTAAACACCAACAGATCTAATATTGGCATTTATCATTTAGCCAAACCCTTCCCATGTGCCTCAAACCCATCAAATTTTGGATTCTCAACCTTTTCTGTGTCAGTTAAATAAGGTATGGAATTAATTTGATGAAGACCATTTTTTCTTGCCAGACTGGACTTCTAGAAGCCATCTGGATTGAGTTTAGAAGATGGGGGAGAATTTCAGTCTTGAAACTTGAAATTTAAAACAAGCAAATTTAATTTAAGGCAATGTTCCTCCAATCTAAGTGAAAAGTATGCTTTATAAAGTGATTTGTCAATGTACATTCCTTGTCTGTGACCCTTATCTGAGCACCTTCTCTACATAATTCCCTAACTTTTAAGTAGATGCCAGAGCTTCCTCAGCAGTGGATTTGTATTTTCTGGTTTTCAGGTGGTGGTTGATATCCTGACACCCTTAGTGGACAGTAAATCCTGAACATGCTTTGTGCGCATTACATTTTCGTCATAATTGTCTTGAGACACAGAAGTTTCATATTAAATTTTTCACTAAATATGCACTTTTAGTTTGCTTAAGAAATTTTGGGCTCATTGTTGCCTAAAGAGTTTATTGCAAAATAAGAGTGTTATTGATCAATAAGCAAATATTTGTAGATCTGTACCATACAATTGATGTACAAGACTATTCAAACAACTCCCTGTATGTTCTATAGAATTGGTCAGCCTTTATGTCTTGGCACATATTTCATAAACACCTAATCTATAATTTCCAATGCCCCTGACTCCAATGAATGGGGGCCTGGCATTTTCACAGAAGGCCTGCATGTAAGTGGACAGCAAAGGGTTGCAACACTGAATGGGTGTTCCTTACCATCACTGGAGACCAGAAGGGATTAAACCATCCCTAATGTCTTCTAACAAAGCTCATAGATAGAGTTGTTAGTTTGCTGAATGGAAGCATGATTCCATTTACATGAAATCCTATATAGATGGCAAAGCTAATGTGGGGCAGAAAAAAATAAGAACATTTGTTGCCTCTGGACAGTGGGAGCAGGATGATTGGAATGGAGCACGAAAGAACTTTCTGGGGTGTGATAATGTACTATACCTTGATAGGGTTTGGGTTAAACAGATGTCTGCTTTTGTCAAATCTCAGTGAATGGGCACTTAATGTAAATTCACGTACATTCATGTGCACTTCATAGTACATGAATTTTATCTCAAGAACACTTAAGCATTATTACAAGTTAACATACATGTTGAAATATTTAAGCTCAGCAAATATTGAGCTAAAGTAATAATCAGCAGTTTACTTTGAAATGCATCAAAATACTGTATTCTTATAATAAAGTAAGGCAGAGAAATGAAAATGTAGTCAGAAAAGCATGAGGAAGAGAAAATACATGTACTACTGGTTAAGTGGAAGTGGATCATTAGAAACATCTTCACTCTCATCATCTCATCATCTTTACACTGAATAGGTGAGCAGTAGGAGGAGGAAGGGTTGGTTTTATTGCTCCAGGGTGGCAGAGGTTAAAGGGGTGAGAGGCCAAATGGAAGGCAGGAAAGGCAGGCACATTTTGTGTAACTTTACAGAAATACATTGCAATTGTTTTGTTTTTTCATTTCTCTAAAAATGTCCCTATGTATTACCAAGTCTTCTTCTACCAGTTGCTTTACTTTCAGTTCCTATATCATAGAAGTGTCCATGTTATAAAAGAAGTCAAAAGCAGTCTTAATAATCAAACTCTTAGGCCAGATTGACTAGGGTCTATTTGTTTCCTGCCCTTGCTTCTCTTACATCTTCTTCCTCATTGTTGGCACTGGTTCAGAAGCCTCATCTCCATCAAGTCATCTTCCATTAACTGGTGGTGTCTGTTAGCTCTTGAATTTCTCCAAGATCCATATCTGGACACCCTTCACCTCCCACCATTTTTGCAATATTCACAATATCTTCCTTGATTGTATCTGTCATGAATCCTGTGAAGTCATGGCCAATATTTGGACATGGTTTTCTCTAGCAGGAAATGACTAATTCAGACTTTATGGCCTTCACGGATTTTTCTATAACAAAGGCAACTTCAATGGAGTGATCCTTCCAGGCTTTCATAATGTTCTATCAGCTTTCTGTTCCATGACATTTACAATCCTTTTTACAGGATGCCCTGAGTAATGAACCCTAAAGGCCTTATGACCCCTAACACAAAGGCTGAATAAGAGACATCATGTCTGGAGGTAAGTAGACCATGATGATACCTCCAGTGTTGAACTCACGAAGTTCTGGGTGGCCAGCAGCATTGTCCAATATCAGAAGTACTTGAAAGGTCGTCTCTTACTAGCAAGGAACTTTCTAACTTCAGGGACACCGCATGGGTGGAATCAATCCAGAAAAGAAAGTTCTCATTATGCAAACTATCTTGTTTTACAACAAAAAGATTGGCAGCTGGTGTTTATGTTTTCCCTTCAAGGCTCAGAGGCAAGAGGATTTATATCTAACGGCAGTACTGATCATAAACTGAACTGCATTTACACGTAACAGTAGAGTTTGTCTATCTCTTTATGTCTTAAATCCTGGTGCTTCCTCCTCTTCCTTACTAATAAATATTCTTTGTGGTATTTTTTCCCATAGAATAGGACACTGCATTAAAAACTGGTGCAGGGAGATGTCCTGTCTTCTCAATGATTATCTTAATGGCATCTAGAAACTGGTCTACTGCTTCTTGTTCAGCAAAGCTGCTTCTCCTGTTATTCTGACTGTTTTTGTTTTTTGAGCCAAATTATCAAACCATCCTTTGCTGGCATTAAATTGTTTAGCATTAGTCTGCGTACCTTTCCTTTGCTTTAAGTTGTTATACTATTCCTTAAAGCAAAGGAAAGGTACACAGACTAATCTACAGAAAATCTAAAATTTCAATGCAAGATAAAAAAAAAGGTCTTTTACAAAAAGTGCAAAGATTTGTGCTTGCTAGTGTAGCTGCAGCAATGACTTCAAAAATGTTCTTTTCTTTTCTTTTTTTACAATGGTCTTTACACCGGATTCATTTATCTTGGAATGGCCCATCACAGCCACAGATCTCAATCTATAGCACATATCAAGCAAGTTGAACTTGTTCCTGTAATGTTATGTCTTTGCCTCTTGGAAGCATTTCTAGCATCACGAGTGGTGCTTCCCGTAGGTCCCGTGATGTTACTCATGGTGTTACTAAACATGATGAGAACCCTGAAAGATCACTTTTTACTGTAATATGCAATTTACAGACTGCTCATACAGAGGTACTTAGCCTCACACAGCATTTAAGGTGGATTCTTGTAACACTTGAACTTACCACAATAGCAACAAGAAGTGGCTATAAAGTTATTATAGTAGTGCAGTATGTACTACAGGTAAATTTATTCAGTTATGATTTAATATCACTTTTGTTTACATTCCTCTATGATTTAATATCACTTTTGTTTACATTCCTCTAGACTTCAAATGGAAACATGTATAATCTGTGTTTGTGGGCATAAGTTTTGATAAATTTTATATAGATTTATGTATATTTGATGATATTAAATGATAAAATAGACTAGTATCTACATATATATTATGCCTGACTTTTTAAAAATATATTTCTAGACTATGCAGTATGTCTGTAAGATTTTTCAAATTGTAACAAATCTCCAAAAATTTTTCCAATACATTTATTGAAAAAAACTGCATATAAGTGGACTCAACACTGTTCAAACCCATGTTGTTCAAGAGTCAACTGTATTTGTTTATTAGTTTTAACAGTTCTTTGGTGCTTGGTGTGTGTTCATGGACTCTTTAGGGTTTTCCAGATACAACATCATGTTGTCTGCAAACAGATCAATTTACTTCTTCCTTTCCAAGTTGGATGTCTTTTGTTTCTTTTTATTTGTTTGTTGCTGTAATTGCTCTGGCAAAGACATCCATGAGTATGTTAAATAGTAGTGGTGAGAGTGGACATTCTTGCCTTACTCCTGACCTTCTGGGAAACGTTTTCAGTCTCTCACCTTTTGAGTATGATGTTATCTGGGGGCTTTTTGTACGTGGCCTTTATTAGTTCAAGGTGGTTTCCTTCTATTATGAATTTGTTGATTTAAAAAATCATAAAATATTTTGAATTTTGTTAAAGGCTTTTTCTGCAATTGATATGATAATGTGGATTTTTTTCCTTCGCTCTGTTAATATGGTATGTTACAGTGATTGATTTCTATATGTTTAGTCATCCTTGCCTTCTAGGAATAAATCCTACTTGTTAGTGACACTTAATCCTTTTAATACGCTATTGAATTCTCTTTGCTAGTATTTTGTTGAGGATTTTTCCATGAATATTCATCAGGGATATTGGTCTACAGTTTTCTTTACTTGAATTGTTTTGTCTGGCTTTGGTATATATGCTGACCTCACCGAATGAATTTGGAAGTGTTTCTTCTTCTTCTTTAATTTTGGAATAGTAAGAAGAAGACTGGTATGAATTCTTCCTTAAATGTTTGGTAGAATTCGCCAGTGAAGCCATCTGGTCCTTGGTTTTTCTTAGGAGATTTTTGGTTACTGATTCAATCTCCTTACTATTTATAGATCTGTTCAAATTTCTCATTTCTTCATAATCCAGTGTTGTTTGTTTTGTCTTGTTTTGAGATAGATTCTCACTCTTTTGCCCAGGCTAAAGTAGAGATAAGATCTCACACACTTTTGGCTCGAGCTAGTTTTGAAGAACTCCTGTGCTCAAATGATCCTCCCACCTTGAGAGTGCAAGGATTACAGGTGTGAGCCACCATACCCAGCCAGGTTGTGTGTTTTGAGGAAGTCGTCCATTAAAGAGAAATTTTTAAAGGCCTAATAAATGGTATAATCAGTGTGAAGTTGCCCTTACAACTCTTATCATTCACTAAGTTTTCCCCTTCTTCCACAGGTAACCAACTGCATTCTTTCCTTGAACAATCTTTCACAGTTTTACATACCAGAACTAGCAAATAGAACACACACACATATTCTTACTTTCCTGCTTTCCTTACACAAAATTTCCTTGTTTTTTTCACTTAATAGTGTATAATAATATTCTTTCCATTGTGACCTTTGATTGTATAGATGAACCATACTATATTATTGGATGAAAATTTATCTGGGTTTAGATTTTTCAAATGACAGAACTGTTGCCTCAGCACTTTTAAGATAGTATTTTATCACTTGGTGATTCCTCATTAGCTTCCTGGAAATCTTTCTCTTAGTTATGGTTGTTTTATATTTAAAAAATTGTCTCTGATACTTACCTGGCAGGGAAGACACCATGATCATGAAGGTGGTTTTCCCAAGGCAAGGCTTATCCATTGCACTCCGGATGTGCTGACCCTTGCAATTTCCCCAAATGTGGGAAACTCAATTGCATAATTTGTGGTAGTGGAAGATTGCATTTGTGCTTTCCCCTGATCTAAAAAAAAAAAAAAAAAATTATCTCTGATATTTTAATTTTTTTGCAGAAATTGGTTAGGTATGGGCTGAGTATGGTGGCTCATGCCTGTAATCCTAGCATTCTGGGAGGCCAAGGAGGGTGGATTGTCTGAGCTCAGGAGTTTGAAATCAGTCTGAGCAAGAGTGAGACCCCCTCTCTACTAAAAATAGAAAAACTAGCTGGGCATTGTGGTGGGCACCTGTAATGTGAGCTACTCAGGAGGCTGAAGAAGAAGGATCATTTGAGCCCAAGAATTTGAGGTTGCTTTAAGCTATGATGCCAAGGCACTCTATCTAAGGCAACACAGTGAGATTATGTCTTAAGAAAAAAAGAAAGAAAGAAAGAAAGAATGGGGGAGGGGGGGAGAAAGAGAGAAAGAGAAAAAAAGAGAAAGAGAGAAAGAGAAAGAGAAATAAATAAATAAATAAATAAATATTGGCTAGGTATGCATTTATTTTTATTTATTCTGACTAGTACTCTGTAAATTTTTCAGTTTGAGAACTTGTGTCTTTTCGGTTTGTAAATTTCTTAGTCATTATTTTATTTATTTATTTTTATTGTCATTTTGCTTCTATCTTTTCTATTCACATCTCTGAAATTTTTATCAAATGAGAATATTATAAATTAGATGTTGGATTCCTTGTGGATGGTAGCTCTTAAAATTATGCGGCATAACATCCCTTTTTACTGTTAGGTTTTCTCAATCTGCCTTCCTATTTTCCAACTGTTCATTTATATTTGCCACCTAGTCTCTGTGATTTATTCTAGGAAATATGCTTAGTTTTATCTCAACAGCTGTGTCTAATATCTTGTTAGTTCTTAATATTATATTACTGACTGTATTTTTTTTAGTTTTTCTAATCTATTTTTTTCACATCCCCTAAACTACCCCTTTCTTTCACTATCGATATTATCTATCTCCTTTCTTGAAATTCATCAATCATATGAAATTCTTCAATCATATGATGCCTCTATTAGATAGTCCTACTAAGTCCAGCTCCTAGAGTCCTAAAACTGATGTTTGTTGTGCCTGCTAGCTCTCTCTTATGTTTGTCATTTTCTTACATTCTATCTAGCAGAAGACCCATGTATATGGATTTTAGAAGTGTTGATAAGTAAATGTTTTATATTAGTTTTTGTTTCTAGGACTTCCCATAGTCTTAAACAATTTTTTTTTTAGTCTCAAACAATTTTTTTTTAGTCCTAAACAATTTTCAATGTTAATTCCTTGGAGAGGATTTTCACACAATGTAGGTAATATAAATTCAGTCACCACATCTGTGTCTTTAACAAACTTGGAGAATTGATATCTCAAGGACCACCTTTTCTTTACCCATCACCTGTTAACATAGGCTTATGTTTACATAGGCTTCCTATGTTTTTCACTGAGTCTGCAGACTAATGTTTTCTAGTCTTCTTTCTCAATGGAAAGGACAGCTCTTTGAGGTTCCAAGTTTACTACAGCAAGATTTTCATCTGTGGGTTAAGCAAATCTTCTGTCCTTATGTGAGCATGAGAATTTTGATCCCCAGTCATCAATGCCTGGAAATGTATGTGAAGTTATGTGCCTATGTGCTACCTTTATTGCTATGTATTTGAGTTCTCCTTATCTTGCCCTTGGGATTTCTTTTATTTTTCTTTGAACTTACCATATATTTCAGGTAGCATTTCTTTGATCTTACAAGGGTATATGTAAAACTTAGTAAATGTGGAATGTAAATATCTTAGCAAAATAACTAAGAAAATGCCAGGAAGGCTATGTTGACTAGTGTGATGAAAATGTGTCAAATGGTCTATGAACCAAGTGTATGGTGCCCCACGATCATATTAATGTACACAGCTATGATTTAATAAAAAAAAAAAAAGAAAGAAAGAAAGAAAAGAAAGTACTTAGGACAATGTATAAAAAAAAAAGAGAGAGAGAGAGAGAAATCCCATCTCTGATACCTTGGTCTGACATGTTATAAGGGGTTCCTTTTTAAACATGTAGTAATATAGAAAACTTGTATATCACTTATCTATTAGTGTGTAAAGAAACACCCAGAAGTTAGTCGCTTAATATGCTGATCCTTCATGATTACTCACAAGTCTAGGGACAGTGGATGGTTTTGCTTCTCTGAGTTTCAGCCAATACATTGGCTGGGTTCGATCACGTATTTGTGTTCAGCTGCTTGGTCAGCTGGGTGCTGCCTCATCTGGGATAGCCCCACTCACATATATGGCTACTAGCTACTTATTGACTGGATTGAAAGTGGGAGTGATGAGGTAATGTGTTTCTTGTCAACCAAGCAGGCTAGCCCAGATTCATCCACATGATGTTGGCAGGATTCTCAGTGTAAAATTGGAAGCTTGAGTCCAAGATTTGAAACTAATGCGTCATCACTTTTATGCCATTCTAGTGGCCTAAGCCACAAAGATATTCCAGATTCAAGGAGTAAGGAAACAGATACCACCCTCTGATGGAAAGAGTTGCCAAGTAGCAATACAAAGAGCTATCACTGAAAAGGAAACAATGTAACCATTTTTGCAAACGATAATGGGAAAGTTCACCTGGGAAAGATAAATTTTTGGATATATATACAATGTAAAAAAAAATCTTTATTCTTGTGGTCACTCATGAATGTAGAAGTTTCCATTCATTTTGAGAGTCTTCAGCTATACATTAACTTTAGAGGGATGCAAAGATAAACCAACAAAATTAACACAAGCACTTAGTAACAGGAGTATTTGGCAAATGTAAAGGATTAAAGATTACTTAAAAAAATTAACACTTTATTGGATTAAGTTTTCCATGTACTTTCATATGCTTCCTTGTTTGGGGACCCTACAAGTTTTGTAGGCTCCCCTCACTTTATAGATAAACCTCTGAAGCTCAGAAACCTTCCCCAAATCATTCAGTAAGTAGCAAAAGCAGCACTTAAATCCTGCTCTTCTGACTGTCACCCCATGCACTTTTTACTGCAGTCTGCTGCCCACAGGTGAGAAAGGGCTGCTCTAAATAAAGGTTCTGATTTTAATACAATTTTCAAGAATTCTTGAAAATCATAACCACAATTTAAATGCCATGATATCACTTGTTTTCAAAAGTAAATAATCACCTTCCAAATAGCCAGCAGTGACTCTCAGCTGTCTAATGCTGTAGATAAAAATTCATTGAAAGAAATGAACTGAGCTTTGGGATTTGCATATGAATTCAGAGGTAACTTTTAAGGTAGGTTGGGAGCTTGGGGTTTTCTATCGGTGGGTTCCCGAAGCCCTCTTTTAGTGATACAAATAGCTTCTTGGGAAAAGTCAAGATACATCTGTTCTGGGTGTGTCTCCCAAGTTTGATTCTGTAAGAAGCCTGTGACTCATTTGTTGAGCTCAGTTAATGCAAAACGGTGGGAAGTTGTGGGGAATGAGCTACTTACTAGGAGAAAAACACAGTCCTTTGGGGGTTTCTAATGGCCTTCTTGAGACAAGGTGTGTGCTGAGCTAAAACAGCATAAGCACTTTGAAGAGTGCGTTCTGTGTCTGACAAAAAACCTACAATCATCATCATCTGATGAATCCCACCCGGAAGGAAGGAGACATTTATTCATCACCAATCATGTGCCAAATCTTGTGCCAAGTCCCTTGCTTATATTATAACTTTGTTCATCTTCATTTAAAAAAAAAACCCATTTGCACTAAGGTTTAGAAAGTTTGATCTGTTCATGGTCACACAGATCGTATGTCATGAACCTGGGATTTTAAAACCCTTGTTCTTTCTGAATCCACTGGGTCTGGGAGGATGTGCAGTAAAATGGTACATTTAGATCACTGCTGGGAAGTATGTGGAGGGCTTAAATTAGCAACTGCACTGCTTGAAGAAAAATTAAAGAGAAATTATTTGTGGTGAAGGGGATTTTTTTTTTTTCTAGTGAAAATTTTTGTCACTCTGTCTGGACTTCCTGTGCCAGCTGCTCTGTCTTCAGGGTGTTGAATGAGTCTCTCCAACCGAGTCCCTTAGTCCTTCCTTGCACAAGGCTGTATTCTGATGTGCAGAATGAGCTTCAGCTGATGCCAGGCTGGTGTGTCATTTTAGGAGTGAGGGCTTCTGAGCTAACTCCAGGAGCTGTGACTCACTGGGCTTCTAATTATAGTTTGTCCTGGCTGCTCAGATAATGGGTTTGTCTCAATGGTGTCCAGGGACAGATTAGCCAATCCTGTGTTTTATAGGCCTTGGGTGGACAGCCAACCCATAGTGTTTTTTTGTTTTTTTTTTTTTTTGTGAAAATAGAGAAGAGACTAAAATGCTGCCAAGAATCTGAGTGGTACCTCTGAAAGGTTTCACAGCAATTTAGTAAGCTCTTAGCAAGTGGCCTTGGGTTCCAGCCACAGAGGCATAGTTTGGCAGTCCTGTTTCAGGTTCCAACAATAAAATGAAAGAGCTTTGGCACCAGGAGACCAGTAGTACCCATAGCTGTGGTGGTGATGGGTGATAGACTTTAGAAGCAGCTCCCTAGGGTACACACAGACAATGGCAGTGAGCAAAACAGAGGGTGGAACAAAGAAGGAAAGAAAGAGTGGGCAGCAGGTGACCTCAGAAACTGATAGGGGCTCTTACAAGTATTCATAGGCCACCTTCTGGATGTAAAAGTGGATGAGGACAAGAGCCTTAGAAACACAGACGGTCCTAAATTTAACAGGCACATTATGTAGAGAGCACACCACTTTTTGACACACACCCCCACCTCAGCATCTTCAAATTACAATAAATATCTAAGTTGTCCTTCAAACTTAAAAGATTTTCTAGTGTTTATAATTCAGCTGGTTAAAACTGAGGCACTTTGGGGGCCATTTTAAAAAGGCATTGATAGCATCATTCAGGGGTATATTTTTACCCATAAGATTTTTAGAATTTGATCTATCAAAAGTTGTGTACTTAGATGTTTCATGCAAAAATTTTTAGAGATGGCACAACACTCAGGTTTCTGAAGCTAGATTTGCTCCTGAGACTGCCTTTCCTGTCCTTTCTTACCTCTGTGTCTCATACTCACTGACACTCACTGAATCACAGAGCTGGCTCAGGGCAAGCCTGAGATGACAGGGAGACCAAAAAAAGGGCAACAGGGACTTGGGGCTAGATGTCAGGCTGAGTCAAATTTGGAAAAGACCAGGGCTGTGTGTGAAGTTTTGAGGCCCAGAGGCAGAGCAGAACTAGCCTTTAGAGTAGACAGAGACAAAGTTTGAAGAATAGGAGCAAGCAAAGCAGGAGGGTCTCGGGACAGCAGAGAGACTTCCTTTCTAGTGCCCACACTCATCAACCAGGAGGAACCTCCAGAGCAACACATTAGTGATGAGGCTTGGTTGGATTGTTTTGTAATTGACCCACAATGTCTGCTCTGGAAAAGAAAAAGAGAGGAAGCACGTACACACTGCTGTATCTTTGCATATATTGCACTATGGCCAAATGCTTCAAAGTGCAGGTTCTGCAAGGGGTCTCATCTTGGCCTCTTATGGCCAGTGACCTTAGACAAGTCACTTAAACCTCCTGTGTCTCAATTTCCCAATTTGTAAAATGGGACAAAAACCCATAAAGGTTTTGTGACCATTAAACACAATAATGTAGAAACATTGCCTGGAACAAAGCCTGGGGCACAGTTAGCACTCAGTAAATGTTCATTATTATGCTGGTGCTACCCTTGATCTTAGACACTTTCCTTGAGCAACTTTGGGGTATCCATCCACAATGTGCCAGGATGAGGATCACGTTTAAAAGACTGCAGCAAACTTGAGATTAACTGGACAACTACTCTTTTTTTGATAGTGCCTATATGGTGTTTTGATCCTAGAGAATTTAAAACAAAATTTAAAAGTATGTTTTAAACCTGAATGCTGGAAGGGATGCTCTCAAAACAATGTCTTTTAGGTAAAAACAGCCTCTGTAAGGATGCTAAGTATGTCTATTATACTGAACAATAGAGCAATACTATTCCATCCCCACCTCTTACCTGAAGTTGCTTTTGTCAATTAAACCACTCATACCACTTAATTAGTTTGCTTTCTGGTTATTTTTAGCCTACAAACTCTTGAAAATCCTCCCTCTGCCCTGAAAGTGAGGAATGATGGAGGAGTGTAAATAAAAGAGGTACTGATCAAACAGGCTTGGACCTTGTGTTATTTAACTGACCTTGTCTTGTGCAGATAACATGACCTCTCCTCTGAACTCCAACCTATTGCCCTACCCTGATTCTGACACTTTCCCTCCAAGTCTCTTAGTAAGAGGCTTTTTATTCACTTGTAGCCCATTTACTTCAGGCTCAGGAGGTGGAGGAAGTGCCCCATCTTGTTCCTCATCCCTCCAGCCCCATTAAGATGTGTGCTTTCTTGCTAACCTTCTCTCTCCTTTCTGCTCTTAATCCCCAACTTGCTGGGCACACACCTCATTCTTTGAGGACTCAAATCTGTTTTCCAGTATAGGCCAAATCCCATTGTCATTTTCCTTATTTTTAAGTTTGTTTATGTGTTGAATTACATTTATAGATTTACGTATATTGAAGCAGCCTTGAGGCCCTGGGATATTATACACCATGACC
The DNA here is from genome assembly GCA_963574355.1 of Loris lydekkerianus. Taxonomy (NCBI): domain Eukaryota; kingdom Metazoa; phylum Chordata; class Mammalia; order Primates; family Lorisidae; genus Loris; species Loris lydekkerianus. The sequence continues at coordinate 13,899 of CAUYPK010080997.1, forward strand.
CGACTTGGTCATAATGTATAATTTTTTTGATGTGTTGTTGGATGCTGTTTGTTAGGATCTTATTAAGTACTTTAGCATCTATATTCATTAGTGATATTGGGAGGACCAATTATTGCCTTCAGAGTTTCTTTCCAGAAACCAACAATCCCCAATTGCACATGTTTTGTGTCTTTGTTTTTCCTTTAGACCCTCTGAGCTTAATATAGTATTACATTCAGTTGACTAGGTTCCATCTGATAGAAATATAACCCCCAAAAGAGGCAATTGGAAACTGCCTCCTACTTCCCTGAAAAAACATAATGAAACAATAAATTAGTACTGTTAGTGCTACATAAGGTATATGAGATATGGTCCTTGATATCAAGGCTTCTAATTAGGAAATAACTAAAAGAGCTAATGAATAAGTGATACAGGTAGTATAATTAGTACTAAATGTGTGAACCTTAATAAATACAGGAATTCAAAGAAGAAAGAGCAATGTAAACAGACTATAGTGGTTGCTAAAAACTTCATGGATGTTGCTGGTGAGACTTAACTGTATTTAAATTACATAAAAACAAAGGGAGGAGTTATAGCAGGTGAAGCCAACAATATGAATAAAGGTACATAGATAGGAATGAACAAGTTGTGTTCAGGGGACAGTGAGATAATTATTGTAACAGTGGGTAAGTTTTTTGGGGGAGAAGTAGAATGGGAGTAGATAATAGAGGGCCTGGAAATGACCCACAATAGTTAAATAAACATACAATGTGCAAATGAAAATATCATTGGGGGTAGACAATTTTTTTTTTTTTTTTTTTTTGCTGTTTTTGGCCTAGGCTGGCTTTGAACCCACCTCCTCCGGCATATGGGGCTGGCGCCCTACTCCTTTGAACCACAGGCACTGCTTGAGGTAGACAATATTTTAACTGGCTAAGGAAGTATTTCTCTTTGACTAGGTTGAAGAAATGGCAATAAACCTGTGGAACTGGGCACTTACCGAGGGAGTAGGTTTGATCATAAATGAAGAACAGAAAGCTAAATGTATGTATATATTTTATGACTCCTGTTATGAGTATTTTTACTATACAATTAGGTAGTATTCCTGTAATTTAAATAATGTTTTGACCAGTTCCTAGGTGGATATTTGTTAAGACAACCAAGCAAAACAATGCATAATCACTGGTTTCTTGAGTAAATATGTTAAGTTTTATGAATTTTTAGACTTTAGTTATTTCTTAATAAAACTTTAAAGGCATCATTGCAAGAAATAGTCTGGAGGTGAACAACAAAGATGATTAAAGGGTGAGAAAACAAGAACTTGAGAAAAATTTAAAGGACATGGATTATTTCCTATGGACAAGAGATGAGCAAAATCGTTAGGATTCTGAAGGACCATCAAATAGTAGTTTCCCCTTTCCATTAATAATATCATAAAAAGTGTTGCTATGTGAGGGATTTAGATTTTAAAAAGTGTAAAGAATACTACAGTTTCTTCATGAGGTGAATTGCTAAACATTGTAATGAATTACTGAGAAAAACTACAGTTTTTTTGTACCTGTGAAATCAAACAAGAATAAGAACAAAACAAAAACCCCAAGCCAAACTCATCTTCTTGGATGCTTTAAATGTGGTCCACCATCTGGCAAATTTCTAGTGCTTTGGCTAAATGGACAAGATCTAGTCTGCTGATAGTTACCGGTTTTCAACAAGTGTAGTGACAACAAATGCCTTTATGGAAAGTGTCTTGCCTTATTATAAAGGATACATTGATGCAAGACACCAAAGGTTGAACCTCTGGACTCTTGACTTTGTAAAGATAAATGGCTTTTGTCTGTATATAACAAATAGAATTTACTATTAAGTATTTGTTTTTGTGAACATAAAACTGTATACAACTTCCATGTAGGTAAGGGTATTTGTGGTTATAATAATCAATAATATGCTTACTCATGAGTCCAGTTCTCTATTTGGATGTTTAGAAAACAATTCTATTGGCTTGGCACCTGTAGCACAGTGGTTATGGCACCAGCCACATACACTGAGGCTGGTGAGTTTGAAACCGGCCTGGGCCAGCTAAACAACAGTGACAACTACAACAATAAATAGCCAGGTGTTGTGGCAGGTGCCTGTAGTCCCACTACTTGGGAGGCTGAGGCACGAGAATCACTTAAGCCCAAGAGTTGGAGGTTGCTGTGAGCTGTGACAGCACAGCACTCTACCGAGGGCAACATAGTGAGATTCTGAATAAAAAAAAAAAGTTTTTAACTTTCCAATAAATATTGATATCATTGCTCCCAGGAACCTCAGATCCTGTAGTTACAGGTAGGGAAGTGTTAGGAATTTATCTGTGGGAGAAATTTAGTACACAGGTGAACTTTGTGATATTAAAACACATTTATTCTTAATCCTCACCATTCTGCATATTAAGGAATATTGCTCTAGCTGTTTTTCACTGCTTGTCAAATATCAGGGATATGGTAGATTCATTGGGTGCTACAGCCCTGGTATCTCTTCCCATGTACTGTCTCACTTCATTTAGCAGCTCTTAATCAGATATTTGGGTACTTGTTATATGTATAGTATTTTTTATACATTGGAGAATAGGATGTTAGTACAGGAAGCCTCCAATTTAAAAGAATTTTGCTTCAAAAATATGTTGGATTGGAAGGAACTTTGTTTCCTTAAAAATAAATTTAGTTTGCCTGGATTACACTAACATGAGGAAAGAAGTCATCAAGATTTATAAGCCACAATTTTTATTATTTGGAATGATTATGGAACACTGAACAGAAATAAGGAAGCTGAAAGTACAGGAATGACTTGTAATTTTAGTTTTAGAACTGTTGCATTTGAGGTGACAATAAGATTGGATATCTGGGACAGTGCCTGTGGCTCAGTGGGTAGGGCGTCGGCCCCGTATACTGAGGGTGGTGGGTTCAAACCCAGCCCCGGACAAACTGCAACAAAAAAATAGCTGGGCCTTGTGGCGGGCGCCTGTAGTCCCAGCTACTCCGGAGGCTGATGCAAGAAAATCGCCTAAGCCCTGGAGTTGGAGGTTGCTGTGAGTTGTGTGACGCCACGGCACTCTACTGAGGGTGATAAAGTAAGACTCTATCTCTACATAAAAAAAAAAAAAGATTGGATATCTGATACTAGAGCTTATTAGAAAGGTCAGCACTGGCCTATACATTTTGCAGTTATATACATACAGGGAGGTGGTAGTTGAAGCCATAAAAGTAGTTCAGTCCTCTGAGGGAGAAAATAAAGAGCAATGATTCTCCTATGAAACCTGTTAAAAATACAGATGCCCAGGTCCTACCATTCATTGCTGATTTGGGTTCATTTAGGTTTAGGATGAAATCTAGGCACGTTTATAATTTGAAAAAACTTTTTAGGAATTCTCATGTGCATCAAATTTAAGAACCAGTGATATTAAGAGAAGAACAGAGTACTGAGATTTTAACTTTGAATTTTCTAGTTAAAGACTTGGAAGAAAAAGAACAAATATGGGAAGTAAAGAAGGAAAAGTCAAAAAATTCTAGAGGAGACTTACTATCCCTTTATTGAGTGTATATTCCTTTTAGGGTTGTACCATGTTATGACAGGAAGTAGGTGAAAGGGACAAGGAAAGATACCAAAACAATGATACCAAGCATATATAATACTTGAGGATCTAAGAAGGAATGGGTGACAGGTAAATAAACAATTAAAAATTTCATAAATGTCAGAGGTTACAGCATTGTGTTTATCTAAAGTCAATTCAAATATCAGGCTGTGGGTCCTGGTAATGTAAAGTGAGCAAGATGTTCAAAGGAGTTAGTCAGCAAGCACCTAACCGAGATGTTTATAATATAGAGAGGTCAAGAACAGGCAGATGAGAAGATAAGGATAGAGCAGAAGCATCAAAGAAAACATCTTTATACTGAAGTAGCATTGTGTTTCAGCCTCAGCTGCCTTTGACTTGAAGGATTATTGGTGATAACTATAAACAGCAGGATTACGAATGTAAGAATGGAAGCAGACGATGTTCTTAGACAAAGACCTTTCCCACACAGGAATATTGCTCAATTCTGAACCAGGATAGTTCAGGCCAAGGGAGTGATATTTTTCAAAAAGGTTATGATCATTGTTAAATGTTGCTGTGGAGTCAGGGAGGGTAATCTTTGGGAGTGAAGTTTTGGTAAAATGTTAAGGTTGCAAAGAAGATTACACGGGCTTAAGAAGATGAGTGAGTAGCAAGAAAATAGAGGTAGTAGATAAACTATTTAGTTCAAGAATGTTGTCCACTAACTCATACCTGTAATTCTAGCACTCTGAGAAGCTGAGATGGGTGGATTACTTGAGCTCAGGACAAGCTTGAGCAAGAGGGAGACCCTGTCTCTACTAGAAAACTTAGCGGAGTGTAGTGGTGAGCACCTGTAGTCCCACCTCCTCAGGAGGCTGAGGCAAGTAAATTGCTCAAGCCCAAAAGTTTGAGGTTGTTGTGAGCTATGATGTCATAGCATTCTACCCTGGGTAACAGAGTGAGACTCTATCTCATAAAAAAAAAAGTTTGTGGTGAAAGGAAGAGGACAAATGGGATGCAAACTTGAAGCATAGTTGATTTTTTTCAAGATGGAGGAAATGAGTATGTTTGAAGGTAGAGGGGATAGACTAAATTGAGAAGGAGGTACTTAAGAAACCTTTAGAGAGGTGAAATAATTGAGAGGTCAGGGTCCTTGAAAATAGGACAGTGGGGAAAAGATTCCCTATTTAACAATTGGTGCTGGGTGAACTGGCTGGCAACCTGCAGAAGACTGAAACTGGACCCACACCTTTCACCATTAACTAAGATAGACTCTCACTGGATTAAAGATTTAAAC
>CAUYPK010081000.1:0-16319 GCA_963574355.1 Loris lydekkerianus
TGTTCTCCATATATCTTTCCAAAAGGAATGTATTAATTTGCATTCCCACCAGCAGTGCAGAAGTGTTCCCTTTTCTCCACATCCACGCCAACATCTCTGGTCTTGAGATTTTGTGATATAGGCTAGTCTCACTGGAGTTAAGTGATATCTCAAAGTAGTTTTGATTTGCATTTCTCTGATGATTAAAGATGATGAGCAGTTTTTCATATGTCTGAAGGCCGTTGCACAGCATTTTTAGTCACACCCTGGGCCACAAAACCCACCACCCTAAATGGAAAGATTTAGTCCTGGTAGGATTTACCACCGGCTGATGAAAGAGCCTTTGGGATTTGAATAAATATCAGAAATAGTCAGGCAACAATGGCCGTGGCTTTGGATGAGACCAGGCTGAAATTGAGGCCTGCCTCATCCTGATACCCAAACTAGACAAAGACACAGCAACAACAACAACAAAAACCAAACTATAGACCAATATCTCTGATGAACATAGATGCAAAAATCCTCAACAAAATTCTAACAAACCACATTCAAAACACATTAAAAAGATAATTCATCATGAACGAGCAAGATTCACCTCAGGGATGCAAAGAAAGTCCAGCATATGCAAAACAATCAATCTGGTATCTCTCATCAACAAAACAAAGGATAAAAAACACATGCTCATTTCAACTGATGCTGAAAAAGCATTTGATATAATTCACCATCTCAGCTGGCTGCAGTGGCTCAGGCCTGTAATCCTAGCACTTGGGAAACAGAGGCTGGTGGATCACCTGAGCTCAGGAGTTCAAGCAAGACCAGCCTGAGCGAGAGTAAGAGTTTTTCTAAAAATAGAAAAACTAAAATAGTTAATAGAAAACTAAAAATAGTTTTTCTAAAAAGAGAAAAACTAACCAGGTATTGTGGCAGATGTGTGTAGTCCCAGTTACTCAAGGGACTGAGGCAAGAGGATCACTCAAGCCAAAGAGTTGTCAGTTGCTGTGAGCTATGACACCATGGCACTCTACCCAAGGAAACAGAGTGAGACTCAAAAAAAATTCCTCATAATAAACACCCAAAAAATTGGGTATAGGGCAATGCCTGTGGCTCAAAGGAGTAGGGTGCTGGCCCCATATACCAGATGTGGTGAATTCAAACCCAGCCCCAACCAAAAAAAAAAAAAAAAAAAAAAAAAAAAAAAAAAAAAAATTGGGTATAGAAGGAACATATTTCAACACAATAAAAGCCATATTTGACAAACCCTCAGGTAGTATCATATTGAATAAGGAAAAATTCAAATACTTTCTTCTAAGATCTAGAAAAAAAAAAGCATGTTCATTTTTACCACCATTTTTCAGCATACTACTAGATGTTCCTTTGTCAGATTTTTCTAGCATAATACTGGATATTTCTTTCCTTTGTCAGATTTTTCTAGTGTTCCAGTAGTATGCTAGAAAAATCTGACAAAGGAAAGAAATAAAGGGCATCAAATTTGGAAAGGAAGAAGTAAAACTATCCCTGCTGGGAATAAAATAATCTCTTATCCCGAGAAACCTATACACCCTGCCCCCAAACTGTTAGCACTGATAAACCCAGTAAAGTATTAGGATACAAAATCAACATATAAAAATAAGTAGCATTTCTATATGCTGACAACAAACAACCCAAAAAAGAAAACAAGAAAGTAATACCATTTTCAATATCTAGAAATACATTAAAATACCTATGCATAAACTTAATCAAAGAAGTGAAAGATCTCAACAGTGAAAACTATAGAACATTTATGAGGGAAACTGAAGAGCATATACAAAAAAATTGGAAATATATTTCATGCTCATGGATTAGAAAAATCTATATTGTTCAAATGTCCATACTACCCAAGCTAATCTACAAATTAAATGTAATCCCCATCAAAATACCAATGACATTCCCCACAGATATAGAAAAATAATCCTAAAATTCATATGGAACTACAAAATTCTCAGAAAAGCCAAAAGCCATCCTGAGCACAAAGAAAAAACAAACAAACAAAAAACTGGAGGAATCACATTACCCGACTTCAAATTATATTACAGAGCTGCAGTAACCAAAACAGCAAGGTATTGGCATAAGAACAGACACATAGACCAATGGAACAGAAAGAGAGAACCCAGAAATAAATACACTCATCTATAGTGAACTTATCTTTGACAAAGATGCTGAGAACATACATTGGGGAAAGAACAGTCTCTCTGATAAATGGTGCTGGGAATACTGAATATCCATATAAAGAAAAATGAAACTAGACCCTTATCTTTCTACATTACAAACATCAAATTGAAATTGATTAAAGGCTTGACTCTAACACCTTAAACTAAGAAACCACTAGGAGAAAACATTGAGAAAATACTTCAAGACCTCGATCTGGGCAAAGACTTCTTAAGCAGTACTCTGAAAGCACAGGCAAGCGAAGCAAAATGGGAAAATGGGATCACATCAAGCTACAAAGCTTCTGCGCAGCAAAGGAATCAACAAAATGAAGAGACAACCCACAGAATGGTAAAAAATATTTGCACAGTACCCATCTGATAAGGGATTAGTAACTGGAATATATAAGAAACTCAGACAACTCAAGGGGATAAAAAATCAAATCATCAGATTAAAATAGGACAAAAGATATGAATAGACAATTCTCTAAAGAAGACATTTAAATGGCCAACTGGTATATGAAAAACTGCTCAACGTAATTAGTCATCAACTACAATGAGATATTGTTTCACCCCAGTTAAAATGGCTTTTATCATTTTACGTGGCAATAACAGACACTGGTAAGGATACGGATAAAGGGGACCCTCATACACTGTTGGAGAGAATGTAAATTAGTGCAACCTCTATGTAAAATAATACGGAGTTTCCTCAAACCAGTGAAAAGAGAACTACTATATGACTCAGCATTCCTACTGCTGTGTTTATATCCAAAGGGAGGCAAATCAGCCTACCAAAAATATAGCTGCACTCCCATGTTTATTGCAGCATTATTCATAATAGCCAAGATATGGAATCAAACCAACTGCCCGTCAAAGGATGAATGGATAAAGAGATCATGGCACATATACACAAGGGATGTTATATAGCCACAAAAAGAAGGAAATCCCGTCATCCGTAACAACATGGATGGAGGTGGAGAACATTATATTAAGTGAAATAAACCAAGCACAGAAAAACACATCTCACATGTTCTCACTCATGCGTGAGGACCAAATATTAAAAACAATTGATCTTACAAAGACAGAGAATGGAAGGACGGTTACCAGATGTTGGGAAGGGTAGCAGAGAGATGGGGATAAAGTGGGGATGGTTAGTGGGTGCAAAAATGTAGTTCCTAATATATAGAATGAATATTTGCTAGAACAACAGTGACTATAATCAATAATGAGGTGTGGCATTTTAAAATACCTAAAAGTATGAAACTATAATGTTCCTAAAGCCTAGAGACAATAAATGCTTGAGGTGATGGATGTCCTGATTACCCTGATTTGATTAATTTACACTCTATGCCTGTATCAAAACATCACCTGCCCCCCATGAATATATACATCTATTATGTACCAATAATAATTAATAATTAAAAATTTAAAAATTAACCAGCAAGTCGCAGCATTTATTTCTTTACAAAGAAATTTATAAAACTTACAGCTATTGAAAGACTGACACCCTGGATTATAGATATAGATATGACTATATCAAGAGCATTGTGGTTTAGTTTGCAGTTGATTAGGAAGGAACTAAACCTAAACAGTAGCCAGGTCAGACTTGTCGAAAGGGAGGAGAGCCCTTGTGTAACTTCCATCCCGCCACCACAACCACTGTGCCTATGAGCTCAAGGAGCAAGTTTTGGGATACATGGAGAAAGAGGCATCTGACATTTGGAGGACATATGATTAGATCTACCTGATTCCTGAAACTTCCCTATAATAAAGCCTCTTGGAAAGGATTCACATAAGACACAATTATTTTTACATTAGATGGCAGATTTGATATGTTTATTCATTTACATCTTCCCCAGGCCTTCTTGTCACCAACCTTCCAATGCTGTTCTTCCTAAATTCGTGACCCAAAAAGCAAACTATCAGTAATTGCCAATAAATCAATATATATCCATTCTTCTGGTCATCTCTTTTGTACCAATAGGTGGACAATAAATTCTTTCATCTAATGTTCTTCCTGGGATGAAGGGAGGAATGGGAGGATTTCCATTCTCCCTTTCCTTCAGAGCCATCCCTAAGTGGGACCGTCATGCTATACCCATCCACTTGTGGTTGGTGTTAGAAAATTGTGCAGAACCACCTGTTGTTGTTGTTGTTGTTATTGTTTTATTCTCCTCAGTCAACTGGTCATGAGGACCTCCCTGGAAGATAATATGTGTGTACTGAGATAGGTGAGACAATGACGCAGGAATCTGAGCCTCTGTAAGGCTTCCATTTGATGACAGAATGTTGGTGCACACACCCATCCTCAGGGCCCACTGAGCAAAAATACCCTTTCTTTGTCTTTCCAAATAGAAAGCTCAGGTGGCATGGTTACTTAATGTCCAAAGGCTAAGCAGTTTCCACCTGGGCCTTGGAACAAGCCAGGATAATTTTCTCAAAAGAGGAGTAGTTACCTGTAAAAGAAGACATGAGTTTACTTCAAAATTCTAGAGATCTAAGATTCTCTCATTTGGTGCTTGCAAGAAAATCCATACTGCACTCTGAGTACCAGTGGATTTACTAGGTCATGAGGCCCAACTGGCAAATCTGCTGTCCTGCAGCCTTAACTTGCCACGGACCCTTCTCTTGCTTTGGCCCCCTCTCAAAATCAGGAGCCTGGTGGGTTACTTAGTGAATGATTAAAAGGCATACGTTGTCTCCAATCTCCATAAAGGCCACCAAGCATTGAGCCTCCTTTAGTGGTAGGCGGTATAAGGTACAGAATTGTGTTGTTCACTTTTGAAGGGATATGTTCATAGGCCCCAAACCGTTGGACTACAGAAACTGTGCTAAGGTGGTAGACGCCTGAATTTCTTGAAGGTTTATATTTCTCCCTCTGCTTTGCAAATGTAATGCCAACCAATGCAATCTATGAATTGCAGTTTCTGTTTTGTAACAATCCTAAAGCAATGCTCTCTTTGGAGTACCTTTTACAATTATTCAACTGCCTCAGTTTGTAGAGTTCTACATAATTTCATGATTTTAGATGGCAAATATAATATCTTATATATAAGTTTCCCGTGCTATTGTAATAAATTGCCACCAATTGAGCAGCTTGAAATAAATACGAATTTATTACTTTGTATTTCTGGAGGTCAGAATTTCAAAATTGATTGGCAAGGGTCCACTTCCTTGTCTCTTTTAGCTTCCAGAGGCTGCCCTTGTTGTTTGAATTATATCCCTGCATCACTCCAGCCCCTACCAATGTTTTCACATGTTCTCTGACTCCCTCTTAAGAGGAAATGTATAATTAGATTGGGCTCACTCAGATAATCCACTATAATCTCCTCATTTAAAAATTTTTAATTGAAATACACATGCAAAAAGTCTTTTCATCATATAAAGTAATATATTCACACGTTATAGGGATTAGGATGAAGACATATTTGGAGACCATTACTCTGCCTAACTCATCCTAAACTGAGGGAAAATATTTCAAAAGTATTCAAATCCTTGTGAGTTTGTGTGTAATTGTCGTTCAGGACTTCTCTGAAGATCTAAGAAAATGCTTTCTCTTTGACTGGTTGCTGATTCACTCAAGCATTGTCTATTTGCTTTAGGGACCTGGTGGATAGAAACGGTGTTTAACAGAGGAGCAGTCTGGGGTCTGAGGCTTGGTACTACCAGTGACCCAGGAGCTGGTGGGAGAGTAAGTTTGCTTACATGTAAATTAATACATTTTCACTTTACAGATTACACTGCGCGATGTTTTTTAAACACCCAGCACAGTGTCTGACACAGAGGGTGGTTGTTATTATCACAGTTACAATTACTCATTTAGATTAGATGTTCCCAATTCTGAATGCCCACGAGAATCATTAACTAAATAACAAAGTCCAGGAACCACCCTCGGAGATTATGATTTGATTGTTCCAAGATTTTTTATAAAGCTCCCCAGGTAATTACAGTCACAACAGGGTTGAGAAAACTTTGATTTAGATTAAGTAGGCTAAGATATTAACTAAATATTTCATTGTGTTTACTGTAAACATCATTGTGCCACATCTTCTAAACTAAATATTTCATTGTGTTTACTGTAAACATCATTGTGCCACATCTTCTAAAACTTCTTTTAAAAATGTCATTGTTTAAAAATAAGTTTTGTAGATATAATTGACTAGAACATGTCTAATGGTGAACAGATATAAATACATTGACTGCAAGGGACTTTTTTCTTTCATGAATTTATTCTTGAAAAAACACTTTTTGATTTTTTTTTATTTTGGCAACGGATGATTTTGCTTGAAAGAACAATTCTTTATCTCTCCATTGGGAGCCCATAAAACACTTTCAATATTTTCCTGTAGTTTCCAAACATAATGAGGGAGGTAGTGACCTCTTTCAAAATTTTTTGTTTGACATTTAATGTATTTTGACACAGCTTAAAAATTGTTGCTTCCATTGTGTTTGACATGTACTCTTAATGAAGATAATCTCTATGATTTTTGCCACGTGGCTTGAGGATCTATTTTAAATTATCTTTTGAAATAAAGATTATGATTATGTCTTTATAAAACTAAACAAGATGGCATAATAATATCAGAACAACCAATTGGTGAGGGTAAAATAATCTTTGAAGCAAATTAATTGAAAGAATTGACAAGTTATTTGAATTTATTTACCTCTTTAAATGTCAACTGCAGATTTAAACAACACGTTGTATAAAAAAGAGATTTATATTCATTTTTCAAGTGTAGTTTTGAATATAGTTATTATTTCTTTGGAATCTGTATTATAAAGATAAATTTTAGAGAAATAAATTTTTATTTGGGTTCAAATAGACTCTGATCCAGACTGATCCTTGTGGGGAACAAAACGGAGAGCCTATCCATACAAAAATGATGTTTGAGGATAACTGGAAAAATTATATTTCAGAGCCAACTATTTTTACATCATTAGGATTAATAATGAAAAACAGAATTTCTTATTTTGAAATATGTATCTGAGTATCAAGTCAAGTCACACGAGACAAAAATCAGTGTTTTTATCATTAGGTAGGACACTCTTTTCTCTTGGTAACACAGGTAGAATGCATTTCATCCTTGAATATTTTCAAGAGTATAGAATACCATTCTAGTAAATATCAAAAGAAAAATATCTTTTCATATATTCCTTTCTATCGATTATTTACAATTAATATTATTTGCTAAATAACAGGTATATAGTCCATTGCAGAAGGTTTTTTTGTTTTCTTGTCAAAGAAAAGTGATTTCAGGTCTTTCTGGGCCTTTCTGTTGATAAAGGTTTGGGTAAATCAGTAGTCTGTAATCGATCATAGCTGTCATTATTATTAATTATAATTGAGTCTTAAGGCCTTAAACAACATAAGCTCACACCCTGAAAGAGGATAATACAGGCAGCCAAACTATTGTGCCTGACATAACTGATGCTCAACAGGCACAACTAAGCCAGACAAGCATCCCCCTTTTACATGTACTGAATTTGTTTTACTCAGTTTATTATGTTTTTTACCTTACATGTGACATTTTTTAAAAAATAGAAAAACCAAACCATTTTTTAAGTCACTCTATAATTTTTAGTCCCTTGTCAATCAACCCCATCTTGTTCTTACATTCTTTGAAATGATTATCAAAGCTGCTGGCATAAAACAGCTTGAAAACTCAAAACAAACAAACAAACTCCCAAACTGGCCCAGTGTGGTGGCTCATGCCTGTAATCCTAGGACTCCGGAAGACTGAGGCAGGTAGATTGCCTGAAATCACAGGTTCGAGACCAGCCTGAGCTCCCAGAGACCTCGTCTCTTAAAATGGCCGGGTGTTGTGGTGGGCACCTGTAGTCTGAGCTACTTGGGAGACTGAAGCAAGAGAATCGCTTGAGCCCAAGAGTTTGAGGATGCTGTGAGCTACGAAGACACAGCCCTCTACCAAAGGCGACAAAGTGAGACTCATACAAACGAACAACAACCACAAAGAAACCCAAAACTCTGTGGTACATGTAGAAGCAAGAAAAAAGTGTAATAGTTGCTCAAAATATGTGTTTTCCCTATATGTGTACATGTATTCTGTAATAGAATCTGTAAGAATATATCTTGTATAAACCAATCTTATATAGACAACTTTTAAGTAATTTAAAAGTTATCCATGTATTTTTCTCCTTTCCTTTTTTGGTTCAAGTCATTCTAAAGTAATCATTTAATAGGAAGGAGTTAGAATATATCATATATCTAGAGAAATATAAGAAGTAAAGACTCTGATACTAATTATGCAAAATAGCATTATAAAGGAAATAGCCAAGAAGCAAGGCAACAGTTGTGAGAGCAAGTCAGGAAAGAAGATTAATTAAATTCCTTCATTTTCTCCATTATAATACCAAGGACCAAGCTCACAGAGAGCTCCTATAATACAGAGCTACCTCTTTACCCATAAAAAAAGCAGCCACACTTGCATACCAAATGACAGAAAGAAGAAATGACACGAGAAGAGGGAAATAAACAGAAAACACAGCTCCTGGATCCAGGGAGAATTGGATCAGATCGTACAAAAGTAAAGTGTGAGGGGCCTTGTAAGGCCGTATCTCCCCCCCCCCGCGCCCCTGGGCAAGAAAAGGTGATTTAGAAAAAAGAAGCTAACTCTGGGCAGTAAGAGTCTGTGCCCGATTTCCTCTTCAGGACAGCAGAAAGAGTTCACCGTGTGGGATATTCTTCCACCATCCTGGTGCTTGGCAACATTCCTTGACGTTCTGTGAGATTAGGAAGAGGGAGGCATTAGGGTTTAACTTTCCCAGACTGTTTTCTGGACTGAGATTGCAGAGGAGCGTTGAGAGCAGAGCTCCTGCCATTGGACTTACTGGAAGGGGGATGATAACCTCTGACAGAATTCAGGGGTTGACTCCTGGGCCAGCAGAGAGTCAGAGGACATGGAAGAGGCCCCTGGGTCTGCAGCCAGCAGGAAATGAAGTCAACCAGAGAATGCCATCAAAATCTGGCCGAGACAAGAGACACCCGTTTATGAGTAACATGGCCTAAAGACATGAGCATTGGCGACTGCTTTCATTTGGACCAGATGCTAGCCAGGCCTGCTCCACAACTATTCTAAGACTTCCTTTCCAACAGGAATTTCCGACACCTTTGCTGGGTTGAAACCACCTGTTCTTGAATCCCATATTTATTTATTTACTTCTTTCTTTCTTCCTCTCCTTCCTTCCTTCCTTCTTTCCTTCCTTCCTTCCTTCCTTCCTTCTTTCCTTCCTTCCTTCCTTCCTTCTTTCCTCTTTTTCTTTTCCTTCCTCTTTTTTTTTTTTTTACATTCTAGAGCTTAACCTTCACTGAAAAGAGGTATTTGGGAGGAAAATTTTTAGGACTTTGTAAATGTTTTTATGTTATTTACACATACCCCTCAATTAACAGTTTCATCTTACTTCTGAAAACCTATTGCCAAGTAAAAGTGTTAAGTTTTAAAAAGTTCCTGGCAGGTTTGATGGCTGACACCCATAATCCCAGCTCTTTGGGAGGTCATGGCAGAAGGATGACTTTAGGCCAGGAGTTGGAGGCAAGGCTGGGCAATATAGCAAGACCCTGACTCTAAAAAAATAGTTTTGAAAAAATAGCAGGACATAATGAGAGGATTGCTTGAACCTGGAAGTTCAACATTGCAGTGAGCTGTGATTGTACTACTGTACTCTAGCCTGGGCAACAGAATGAGAACCTGTCATAAATAAATAAATAAATAAATAAATAAATAAAACAAAAAGAAAAAAAATTTTCATTAATTTTAATGAGAAAAACTGTTTTGAATTCTTTTCCAACCCAAAATATGGAAATGATTTTCACAGATAGAAAAATATATCGATTAAGTAAGGAAAATATGCTTCTACAAATAAAAGGCATCAATTTGAAAATAAACTAGTACAGTTCATTGTGTAAAATGTCATGTGGTGAAAATTTACTATGCTCACCAAGGAGAAAAAAAGTGGCCTTGACCAAAGGTGGTGGTTGGTGGGAAAAGGCATAAGAGCAATTCTTCAAAAAACGTAAAGAATGAGGTGATCGTCTTTCAGGCAGGCATTCAGATCCTGACTCAGGCATGTTTAATGATAATTTTATTATCTTTAAGACTGAAAAAATAAAAGCTAAGCCTGGAGAGCTCTTGGAAATACATAAACATAATATATATGTACTGTAGTGTCATAGAAAATTATACTTCTTCCTCCCCCTTACTGACATTTCCATATAAAAATGTTTTGAGTTTGTTAAAATAGTATATGCAACTCAAGTTTCTATTTCCACATTATATTTCTGGCCAGAAATGATTATGTCAAGTAAATTGGTGCCAATGACCAGCTTCATCTTAAACTATTATATTGATATGATACTTTTTAAAGCATATTTTATATAGTGTCTTTTAAGATGAATAAGAAAAACAAAAAAGTGTCCCACAATTTTGACATATTCATTTTCGGCTCTGCCACTCATTGACAGTATTAGCCTAGAAAAATTTGCCCTGGTTTCCCTGTTCATAAAGTGAAGACCAGTGATACTTTCCTGATAAATTTTTTTTTTTTTTTGAGACAAAGTCTCACTATGTAAACATGCTGTGGTCTCACAGCTCACAGCCTCCTCAAACTCTTGGGCTTAAATGATTCTCTTGCCTCAGCCTCCCAAGTAGCTGTGACTACAGGTGCCCACCACAACGCCTGGCTATTTTTTGTTGTTGTTGTTGCAGTTGTCATTGTTATTTAGTAGGCCCAGACTGGGTTCGAACCCACCAGCCCTGGTGTATGTGCCGGGGCCTTACCTGCTGAGCTATGGGCACCGAGCCCCTATGAATGTTTTTATGAGGACTAAATTAGATAATATCAAGAGCTTAATCAAATGCTTCATACATACATGTGCCTTATGGTAGTAAATATTTTAATAAATTTGGCTTGCCAACTATAAGCTCTTGTACTCCTAAAGAGTGCTACATTTTGTAGTACCATTATTCTTAATGTTTTTATATAGGATATACATCATACAGGTGGTATACACAGGCTCTGTAGTATGAGTGTATTACACGGGAGGTAGTATAGGTAAGCAATCTGAAAAGTGCTACAAGAAACATAAAAAGGAAAGACTAGGTTCTAAGGTCCCATCTCTCAATCACCTATTCTTTTTTTTTAAATTAGTATTAGATCATAGCTGTGTATATGTACACCATGGAATATTGTGCAGCTTTAAAGAAAGATGGAGACTTTACCTCTTTCAAATCACTTATTCTTATTCTACTCTCCCTGTCTTTCACATTGTCAAGATATTTCTACTGGTGCTGATATTCAAAGTTATCCATTGGACTCTCCTGTGGATGCCAAAAATCTTTCATTTCCCCTAGGAGAAACAGAAGAGTAGACTCTGTAGCCGAGGTCAACTTTTTAGTTGTCACGGAGGGATGAAGTTATGAACTTTACCTGGTTTCTTCCATTGACTTTCTTCTTTCTTTTTCTGTTGTCTTCTTTGGGCTTTTAATGTAAGTCTATCTCCAGAACCACAGGCAAACTTCCACCAAAGAGTCCTTGACCAGGGATAAAAATGTGCAGTATGTTGTTTCGGTATTTTTTTAAGGTCCCTAAGGGATCTCAAATCCTGCAAAGAAACCCTGAAACAACAAATTCATGGGTCCTTCATTTAAATCACATATCCTTAAGTTCTAAATCTGAAACTTGCACAGCAAAAGAAAAATCGTAAATATTAAAGTCATTTTTTCACACATTTTTCCAGGCTGGTCAAACTCCAGTTAGCCTAGCCTCTAGTATTCATATTCATATGTAATGTATGTACATTGTTATATAAATATTATGGAGTCATCAGAGTAATTCTCTTATGCAATACTGTTTTATAAATTCTAAATTGAGTGTAGTGACAGATGTAATCAAATATTAATACAATTTTTCAAAAAATTTATAATAGGTGAAAAAGTAGAAAAGCTCAGCATATGCATGAAAATCTACCTAAATAAATAATACTGTATGCAAATACAAACACACATTGTAGGGTTAGTGCAATAACTTTCAGAAATTTGCCATGCTTACTTCCAATTAAAACCTATAGTCTAAACATTTCTTCTGGGCAAAGGGAGACTTTATGTTGTATATTCAAAATCTGGGAAATATATTTTCCACCTAATTATCTTTATTAATATACTTCTTTCCTCAGTTATTTACAAGGAGAAAATTATCAAAAGGCCATTACAGATAAGTGAGGCTTTCAAGACCTCAAGGAATAGGATTGGGTTTAAAGCTGAATTGAACATCTCCTTGATACCTGAAATATATATATGGAAGGCTAGGGCTATTTCGTACAATATATCATAATTTTAAACATTTCATATGTGGATTAAGGTTCTTGAGAACAATGACTATATTATTGGTGACTTGTAAATTTGGAGGCCCAATTTTATCATGAGTCATTCAAAGTGCAGGACCTTTCCCACTGTAATCAGAGAGAGATCTTACAGAAAGGGTTTAGTGAGATGCTACATCCTAGGACTTGATCCACCACTGCTGGCTTTGGAGCTGGAGAAAGGAGCACAAGCCACAGAAGTGGGTAGCCTCTGAGAGCTGGGAAGGCAATGTACTTACTTGTGTTCTTCTTACAACTTCTAGGACAGTACACAACCCTGCCAATATCTTGATTTTTAGTCCAGTGAGAATTGTGTTGAATTTCTGGCCTACGAAATGGTAAGATAATAAATCTGTGCTGTTTTATGCCACTCAATTGGTGGCAATTTGTTATGTGCGACTATAATAAATTTTATAATCTCCGCATTTCTTTATTGTTTCAATTTTTTAAAACAAAATTTATATTGATGAAAATATTTGCTGCAATAGAAAGGGTAACTAAATTTTTTCAATCTTTCATATTGCACTCTATGTCAGTAATTTCATACACAAGATAACTCACGAGCAAGCAAATAGCTTTGCACATGACAAGTAAATTCTAATATTCAAAAAGCAGGTTTTTCAATATACCAAAGAATAATTCTATATATCAAAGAATAATCTTATATAATTTTTAAGGCTATGCAATATCTTATGTTGCACCAAGAAACCAGCAAGTCAAGTTCTTTTTCTAGCTCTTAGAGTCTATACTAGTCTTAGCCAAGCCTCAAATGATAAAATATCCTTATCAGCTATTGAATTAAAACTATCTGTGGTATGTACCAAGTACATTTCAATTTCAAGAATTTTATATGTGAATAAAGCCAAACACCAAGATTCACAAACAGATGTTGAAGAAAACACATCAACATCTCAAAGTTTACATTACAGGAATGACAGTGTGTGAAAACAAGAGTAAGAGCTTATCACCTGGGAATATTTGCTTCCTGGAAACCAAAAGCAATTTCCTAAGAAGTAAGACATGTAGATTAAGTACAAAAACATAATACAACTAAACAATCTAATGTGCTCAAAATGTAACCCGTAGAACATAGCATCAACTGAACATTTCTATGATAACATGTGTTAATATATTTAATTAGAATTTAAGAATCAGACATCAAATGTGTTTAGCTTTCCATTAGTCTCTAACACTAAGGAATTTAAAGATACTCCTGGGAGTTAAGACAAATGCAAGTGAAATGACATTTAATTATTGCATCACAATTTTCAAGAAGTGCACAATACCTATATTAAATTGATAGAGAAGAAAATAAGAGTAAGGTATAGTTAATCCGAGAAGACAACATGTAGGCAGCTATATACAGAAATAAACTGGGCTGTCAATTGCATAATACAAATGCAGAAAGGGTAGGAAAGCAACTTTTAAAGAGAAGATACATCCCTTATCTGTCCTCCATCCAGGATGACTTAAATTTCTATCATTAATCCAACCCAGTCATTCATTTGACCAGAAAATAGTTATTGCATACTAACATGCCAGACTGAATGGTACCAATATGAATATTTTCCTTTCTTCTTCTTTTCCTTCAGTTTTGGGCCATTTGAAATATGATTATTTCCTGGAGGGGATAGCATATGAGAACGTGCAATTACGCCCACACCTTTATCTCTTCTCTCATCTCTAATTTTGATGTTCAATTATAATACTCTCTACGGATTTCCCACTGCACATGCAGTAAACTATTGCCAGAGCTATATCCTAAAGCCACAGTGTCATCACCTTCTCCTATTTACAATTTAGCAAAATTTACCTGTCCAGTGGCTTAACATTTAAGGGCTCTTAAAAAAATAGCGGAAGTGAAATGAAGAAAAATTTAGACAGAGGTGAAGAGGAGTATATGAAATGACTAGAAATTGATTACATTTATGAAGTTTGTAGGTCCTTGTAAAAACTCAGATAAGTGGTAATGACACAGTGGAGAAAGATTGGGTGAATATGTTTGAACAATAAGAGTTCAGTATTTGACAAGCATGATTGATCTATAGATAATTGTGGAGAGTTGGGATTTTAAGACAGACTTTTATCAATCAAGCTATACAAAGCTGGAAAATTCATTAAAATGGAGGAGTTTTGAAAAATATTAAGAGAACGGAGCAAAGTATAAGAAATTGGTTACTGGGAATTCCCTAATAGTACTATAAAAATTCAGAGAAATGGAATAATGGGAGAAATAATAGAAGAAATTAATATTATAACATTTATATTAGAGCTTCTTAAAAAGTTCTGTTTTTTTGCAGAGTTCGTGTATGGGATGATGTAACTAAAATAGTGTTCTCTGAAAATCCTCCTGATTCTCCTTTGGGTCAGGTAGGTCTTGATATTAAGCAGGCTAAATGGTTCCAATTTTTCTTTTCCAGGAATTAAATAAACCAGAGCTGCTTTTTTTTTTTTTTTTTTTTTTGACTGTTTATAAAAGAAGAAAATGAGCTGCCAAGACACAGTTAATAATATTGTATATGTTTGAATCTGTCATGGAGGAACTTTTAACAATCCCTAGCATGACATCTTGTTTTTACATACCCCCAGCCAAATAACTCCCCAGATTTCTTACTTTTAAAACAGCTCATGAGCTGGTAGCCAAGCTACAACATTAGCCAAGAAGTGTTGCTTATTAAGCTACTACGACAAACTGAGAGTTACTTTTAAGTGATTTTTACCTGCTGACTCGTTAACATGAACCACAATAAGCCAATCTTTTTATTTATGTTGAGGTAGCTAACTAAAGTTGTTTTAATTTATCAACATGTGTTTATATAGAACTTGACTATGAAGAAAAACATCATTTTGGGACACTGTACAGAACCTAGATGCTATAGGAAGAGACATGTATCAAGGAATGAAAAAGCAAAAGAAGAATGTTTGTGTAGTTTTCCAATCCTCAGATTCCCGTCATTTAAGTGTCTCAGAGGTCCACAGGCCCAGGGATGCCACTGCCCTGACCCTTGCCAACTGCCTATCAATCATAGTCGTCCAGTCTCATGAATAAGGATGTGCCAACACAGGGTTCCTCATAGTCACTACCAATTGATCCGAGCTAGCATGCCATTGAAATTGAAATTGCCATTTCCAGTATATCCAAAAGTATCTTTTTCAGGAAAAGTGTCTGAAAGAGACGATTTTAATGTGCTTTCAGAATAGTATGTGACCATAGTTTCCTAATTCCGTAATTAAGAAGAGTGGCACAGTATTATACACTGGTGTCTATCAACTAGACGTATGTATCCATTCCTATTTTTTGTTACATCTCCCTTTAGCATGGGCTTGGGTAAGCTATTGCTCTGAAAAAGTTTCAAATTTTCATTTTGAATTTCACTCAAATAATTAATTATAACATGTAATTATATGCAAAGAGTATCTAGTTACACTTGTGATGATTACTTATTGGCTTTATTGCAATCAAACCTTTACAAGTCTCTCCTTTCTTCTGTCTCACCTGCAGCTTCCTCTAATGCCAACTCCTTCAACTTCTAAGAGAGAGGGAAAGCACAGTTGGCGTCTACAGGGTTTGTTACTTGCATTTACCTGGAATCAGTGCAAGCATGTGATTGGCAGTGGCAAAGGTAAGCAGACGATGAGAAAGTCACTTAAAAATATGCTATGCCAGCAACGCTCTGAGAGTACTGACTTTCTTAGAGGACTAGAAAGCCTTCATGGAGAAGGTGATGTTTTCCAGTGAAAGGTTAGAAACTTCTTAGAGATCTAAAAATAGACCTGCCACT
>CAUYPK010081002.1:0-17435 GCA_963574355.1 Loris lydekkerianus
GAGGTCAGTTAGGAGTTACAAGCAAGGAGCTATCCCTGCGTTTGAGGAGGAGCTGCAGGAGCCCAGCCCTGCCTCTCTCAGCCCTAGTCCTAAGGCCCTTCTGGGGCAGCACCAACCTGGAGCCTCAAAAGTTGCTTTCTTTTTTTTTTTTTTTTCATTTATTTATTCTTTTTTGCAGTTTTTGGCTGGGGCCAGGTTTGAACCCACCATCTCCGGTACATGGGGCCGGCGCCCTACTCCTTGAGCCACAAGCGCCACCCAAAAAGTTGCTTTCTGGCAAGAGATCTAGCCAGGTAGTTTAACCCCAGGTGGGGTGGAAGACCCAGCAGGTCACTCCTGCTTGGGCCGCCTGGACTCTTCACCTTCTGTTCTACCTTGGGAAGCTCCTAACCTCAATCTCTCTTTTTTTCTTTCTCTTTTCATCTCTGAAGCTACCCTACTTCCAGAAGGACCCCATGAGAGTGGGCACATTGGCAACTCCCCAAGTTGTAGATCAGCTGCCACTAGCTCTGGTCCAAGCTGAGCAAGGCACTGGGGGCCTCAGCTCTAGGCAGCTAAGTTGGGGGGACACAGAAGAAGGTGGTCACATGATCATCTGGGCTGAGACCCAGGGGCACAGAGTTAATGCCTTCATGTTCACGTGGTCCCACATTCCAGAGCTGCCTCTTCCCAGGGTGCTGGCTGTCAGCATTGCTCCCAGAACCCCCAGCCACCAAACCTGTTCTTAGAGGCACCCAGACCTCCTGGGGCTACAGCAGCTCCAAAGGACTCAAGGGGTCACTCCTCCCATCAAAAACACCAGGCCCTGCTGGAAGGGTTCCTACTGGTGAAGAGTGAGGTGGGAGGAGCAGGGGAAACCAGGCAGGGTGTGAATGACCTTCAGATGAGACAGGAGTGAGGCTGGTAAGAGTTATTTACTGCTGTGTCTCTGTTGCCTGTCTGTAAAATGGAGCAGTAATAGTACCTCCCGTGGGTACTTTCCTGTGAAAGGAGAATAATGGCCACAATGGCCTCAAAGATTTGCCATAATAAAGGAGTAATTGTATATGACAATGCCTAGCTCACTGTTAGCTCCAAGGTGGTAGAGGTAACAGTGCAATTGCAACCCTAGGTGACAGACCTACCTAGTCTGTCACCTAGGGTTGCAATTCTGCCAGCTTCACAGAACTGTCGTGGGTGGTGGGAGACTCAGGGGAATGTGGTGATTGGCAAAGGAGGCTCTGGACACTGCAGGGGGATCCCTGGCCTTAATGGCCACTGTCCCCCTCTTCTATCCACTTCTTCCTGAGAACCCCCAGCCACATGCTACACTGGAGCTAAGAGAGCCCAACTCACCCCAAGGATGTGTGTGCACTGGGTGTTGGCCAAGGACACACACACACACACACACACACACTCCCTGCCCAGGAGTCCTTAAAGAATATGAGCTAATCCTTGGCTGTGGGGGTTGGGGATCCAGCTGACCTTCGAGTGGGCACCCAGACTCAGACTGGGGCTGTCCCTGACCCAAGGCCAGCTGCTTGTCCTGGATGTTTCTTCTTCTCTTTAGTTTGTCCTAAGATCTACCTCCAAGGAGGTAAGAATCATAGATCTCTGTGTACCTAACAGTGCAAAAAACATACACAAAATAACTGCCGGAGGTATTTCCCTTGGTGGACTGGGAAGGAGACCAACTGACTTTCCTGAATATCTTTTCAAGCTCTTTGATTTGTTTTCTTTTACCCTATATATGTACTAACTTTTTTAAAAAATTAAAATACTCTGTGCCTGGCATGGAAAGATGGAGGGTTTTGCTTGCTATACCAAGGGATTTGGACTTTATCCTGTAGGTGACAGGGAGGGATTTCTTTCTTTCTTTTTTTTTTTTTAATTGTTGGAGATTCATCGAGGGTGCAAGAAACCAGGTTACACTGATTGCATTTGTTAGGTAGAGTCCCTCTTACAAACGTGTCTTGCCCCCAAAAGGTGTGGCACACACCAAAACACCACCACCCTCCCTCCTTCCCTCTCCCTGCTCTTCCTTTTCCCTCCTCGAAGGAGGAATTTCTAAGCAAGGTTGTGACATGCTCAAATGTATAAAAGAATTAACTCTGCTACCAAGCCACAGCCTGATATGGGTAGAGATCAGAGCCAATAGGAAAGCAGTGGGGGGTTAGGATACTTCTTTTCCCTTGAAAAGCCTAAACTAGGGACCCACAACTGTAGTTCTCGTGTAAAGGTAAGCTTTCCTGGACCCAACGCCTAAGACGAGGTGGATACATATCTGTGATCTCCAAATAGCCAGGACAACCAAGCCGGGACCACCAGTTAACCGTCCACTGTTTTCACCTAAAACAAGCAGGACTGCCAGGGAAAACGCTGGCTAGTGAGGCTAAGGGTCTCCATAGGAGCAACACACTTTAAAAATTGAAACCACCATCTGCTGCCTGCCCATCAAAGCTGTGACAGAGGTGGGCTTGCTTTTTAATTAAGTCAGGGGGTAGGTGGCACCTCTGGGAGACTTCAGAAGAGCAGTCTTCTTCCAGAATTCCTAATGGGAAATACGGCTTGGACAACACCACTGTGTGGTGGTGCCAGAACTCCAAACCCGGAAAGTGTCCTCCCAAAGGGTGTCCTAACAGCCCCTTCTGAGATATGGTGCCAGAACTCCAAACCTGGAAAATGTCCTCCCAAGGGGTGTCCTAACAGCCCCTTCTGAGATAGCCTTGCTCACTGGCATTGGTGAGACTCACACTGAAGTTTTGGGGGCACAATGGCCTTAGTCTGACTTCTCCTTGAGCCGACAAGAGAGGGCTGGAGGAGGGGGCTTATATCCTGAGGCTCTGCAGGCCAGAAGTCAGAGGCTCTCCACTTGAAACAACATTGGAGTCTGGGAAGAGTGAGGTTCCAGGTGCCCTCAAACTTTTTAAACAGGGGGCAAATTCACTGTCCCTCAGACCGTTAGAGGGCTGGACTATAGTTTAAAAAAAAACCTATGAACAAATTCCTATGCACACTGCACATATCTTATTTTGAAGTAAAAAAAAAAACAGGAACAAATACAATCACACCACCTCATGTGGCCCGCGGGCCACAGTTTGAGGACCCCTGCGCCTAGGCGAACCTGAGCCTGAATGGCCTTGGGTATTTAGTTCTCTATGCATGCACATCTATAAAACAGGGCAGGGTCATCACACTTTCTTCACACCCAGGATGGCACAATGTGCATGGAAACTGCGCACCACACAGCACGTGGCATGTCACTAGGCTCCCTCAGTTCCCTCTTTAGCAATGGAGAAGAGATGGCCAGACAGGAGTGGGTGGCAGGGAGAGAACCAGGAAGCCTCAAGCTCACAGGAAGGAGGGAGGGGTCCTGGCTCCCACTCTGCCTACTCTTCTATGCAAGATGTTTGCTCCCTGTTGGTCTGGAGTCACTAGCTTATCTGACTGTTATTAAACCTCCAGAACTTTCCAAACAGCAAAGGGGAGGTGGTTCAAATATCCACAAATCAAAGGCTAAAGAACCGTTCTGCCAGTTCAGGCCCACCTGAGATTTATAGTCAAAAATCTAGAAATATCTCTGAATATTCCCTTCCTCCAAAGATATAGAGACAAGGGACAAATGCTTATCCCCAGTCCTCTGAGAATTAGTAACAACAGTGAACTTTATCCCACCAGGAACACAAGCTCCTTTTGCCCACCTCATCATCACTCCTTCTCATAGAAAGTTCTAGTTAAGAGGGAGGCACCTGTGGCTCAAGGAGTAGGGCGCTGGCCCCATATACCAGAGGTGGTGGATTCCAACCCAGCCCCAGCCAAAAAAAAAAAAAACTGCAAAAAATTAGAGAAAGTTCTAGTTAATGCAAATGCCCTTAAATTAAAAAAAAAAAAAAAAGTTTGTTTTAGCTGTTCCCTAACAAGGATCTAGCCCAGATTCTGCCACTGTGTGACCATAGCCAAGTTATTTTACCTTTCTGTACCTTGGGGTCCTTATTACAAAGTAGATGGCCTAGAGGTGAGTTCTAACCTCAAGTTCCATGATTGGGCTTTAGATGTCCATGAACACCTTTAAAAATTGAGTAATACTGGTTGTATCCCAGAAGGGCAATGGGCGGTAGAGGGCCACCTGTGAAGAGGACATCACAGTTGTACTATAGTCTCCTCTTTGTTTTGAAACAGAGTCTTACTCTGTCATCCTCAGTAGAACATCCTGGCGTCATTATCTCACAGCAACCTCAAACTCTTGGGCTCAAATGATTCTCTTGTGTCAGCCTATGGAACAGATGGGACTACAGGCGCCTGCCACAATGCCCAGCTAACAGGTCTCCCACTTGTTCAGGCTGGTCTTGAGCCTGTGAGCTCAGGCAATCCACCTGCCTCAGCTGTTTTTTTGGAGACATAATCTCACTCTGTTGCTCTGGGTAGAGTGCTGTGGTTTCAGCCTAGCTCACAGCAACCTCAAACTCCTGGGTTCAAGCAACCCTCCTGCCTCAGTTGGGACTACAGACACCCACTACAATGCTTGGGTAATTTTTTCTATTTTTAGTAGATGGGATATCGCTTTTGCTCAGGCGGGTCTTGAACTCCTGAGCTCAAGAGATCCTCTGGCCTGGGCCTCCAGAGTGTTAGGATTACAGGTGTGAGCCACTGTGCCCCTCTTTGTATCTTTTGAATTTCAAACCAAAAGAATGTATTCCTACTAAAAAAGAAGACATAAAAATGTATATTTAAAAGGGGGATATATGCAAATCTATGTATACATGACACCTGTACTTTCTTGGAGAGAAGCTATAATTTTTATTCGATTTTTCTAGGTTTCTAAACCTAGGAAGGTTTAGAAGACATTTCACTAGATGACCTTAAGGGTCATTCCAAGTTCCAGTTTACATGACTTTGTGCAGTATTAAAGAAAACAAAAGTGAATTTTTAGTACACATTATGGATAGGCTGGATACCCGTGAAAATGCACCTTGAATCTGACATGCAGGACTTGTTATGGGGTGACCTGTCTTCACTGGTGTATCTCCTATGGTGCTGCCTTCAGAGATCAAGGCCAAGAAATGACCCCCATCAGCCTATTCTCTCAGAGGTGTTAAAATAAGTCCTTGGTGCCCTACCACACATGGTTAAGGAAGCGTTCGCTTGGATTCATAGCACAAATGATGCATATAAAGAATTACAATGTGGATTTTTAAATGTTGGCCCCTTTGGCTGCCAACATTTTGGGGATAAGAAGGATGGGAAATGGGCGGAGTGGGGGGAGATCCGAGGTGGAATGGAGATGAAGGGACCTAGACTCATCCAGAGACCCGCAGGAATACTCTCATGGCAGAGGGGAAAAATGCTTCCTAGGCATGCAACATAGAAAGCTGGGAAAGGGGGACTCCAGACAAGGGATTAAAGCAGGATTAGTTAAGGCAACCAGACCAGCAGTGGAATGGGTCAGAAGGAAGAGAAAGGTCACATGATTCCAAAAAAAAAAAAAAGAAAGAAAAAAAGAGAGCCATTATTTAATAAAGGGCCCCTAGCTATAGTAAACTTTAATTAACTGCACCATTATAATTCACTTCCAGCCTGAGTTCCACCCTAACCTGCTCTCTCCCTCCCACTCCCTCCCTCCTCTCCCCAGGCCTCATCAAGTCAGGCTTCCTTAGTGAAACCAAACTGGCTGCCTTTGCCAGATGCCTCATTATTACAGCTGCTGCTTTCTACTGTTCATAACAACAGAATGGGGAAAACCATGGTGTTCTCAGGTCTTAGTAACAGGCCCCCCCTCCTACCTATGTGCACTAGCAATCAAGGGCCTCGTAACCCTAAAAGTTCCTGAACCTAATACTATAGCAATGAAGACACAGTTGCAAGCTGGCAGAAGTGGATATGCACACAGAGTTGGATAAGAGGGCAGACTCCCAGCTGGAGCCTCCACTACTCTGGGTGTGGAGGGTCCACACCCAGATGGGTGATCCACATATCCAGATTCATGTGCAGTTTAATGCTGTGGCTACACCCACTGCTCCTTCATTCAAGGGTGATTAAATTACACCTGTGACACTGTATTCTTAGGCTGCTGAGCTTTACTCATTTAGAGAGTATGTGGATTGAGAGTGGGAGTTGGGAGCATCTTAGAGGATCTTCCAGACGAAACATACTTGGTTTTTATTAATGAGCTTATGAGGAAAGCCAACCCAGACCTTTAAGTGAAACATGTGATTGGTAGCCAGGCGAGGATGGGTTTTAGAATTAACTCTTCCTACAGTCTGCTCTGCATTAGCACCAAGTTAATTACCCCTGCAGATGAAAATAGGTTTCATGACTCATAAGCACCAATACAACACTTGGCAGCAGATGAAAATGCAAGGACACACTTGCGGGAAGCTGACAGGAATATCTATTTTTATGTGGGGAGATTCTTAAAGAGGTGAGACAGGCACCTCCCATGTACCAGGATTAAGAGGCTGCAGCAGATTCATCAATATTGCCACTTATCCACACCCACAAATCCTCACACACACATATGTACAGAGCCCTGGTTTCCACCACCACTTCAATGCTGATGGTAGCAAAGCAAGAACAGAAATTAAAAAGGTGTTATTACCAACAAGTCCCAACACCAACCCAACCTCCACACTGCTGTTCTGGGCTAACCCGTGATTTGTTTTTTCCCCAAACCCAAAAGTGCCTACACCCATACCCATCTCCCTACCCTCCTGCTTCTTTGATGGGAGCGGAATGGGGGCAACCAGTTTCTTCACATATTCCCTCAGCTTTTGCGGGGACAGTCCAGGCCCTGTGTGCCCTGCCCTGGAATGGGGTGTGGCCAGGAGTGAATTTCAGATAGGATCGCTGGGTTTTGTTTTGCTTCTTCCCTCCTGTTTTCTCTTCTATTTGCCTCCCAGGAAAGCACAAGGTTCAAATTTGATTTGCCCCGCCTCACCCCCACGGGGAGGGCTTGTGTGGTCTCAGCCTGCAGGACTCTCAGGTCCAAAGGGCATTATAGTTCTCTGTCCCCATCGCCAAACCTCCCCCAAAAGCTGCCCAAAAAGCTGATTAGATGATCGCATTTCTTCACCAGTTCGTATGGGTTTTATTTGGTGTTGTAAGTAACCTTTACCTCAGGAACTAGGTTTGAGGTTTCCCCCTCCCACTTCCTCATCCCTTGAAACCCTCTCAGCTCAACTATGCATTCTGCCTTTAGAAATACTTACTAACAAGAAAGAAAAAAAAATGTGTCATGAATGAGGTGAAAACTGCTTTTCCACAGCATCAGCTGGAAGCTGCTAAAGACTCTCCAGGCTAAATACTGGCCCTTTGCTTCCTACTTGCCCCCACTGACCCATGTCAGCTTTGTGACATTTTTGTATTAAATATGCAAAACCTGATTTCTGCCCTATCTAGGAGGCAAAGCACCCTAGTTTTTTCCCAAGATTTTTTTTCCCCTCACTTGTCAAGTCACAGCTGTTCTGGGTATCAGCATATACTCACCGCCACAGCTCAAGGCACCAAAAAGCATTCCTGACAATGCCATTTGCAGCTGGGCCCACATGGGGGGTGGGTGGGAGAAAAGATGCTGAAGAGTAAACAGAAAAGGCTTAGTCAGCAACTGTCACCTCCCCAGGAGGTGAATGTAAATAGCCTGGTGCGGAGGGGGAGGAGCAGCAGGGCAGCACCAGGCCTTCCTCTCTTGCCACTGGGAGAGGTTTCAAAGGCACCAGCATTTGCCTACTTTACTGTACATACACTATTAGACATAGATAGGGTGCTCCTAAATTGGGAGTTGTGTGGCCTTAGCCCTAAAAAGACACACTTGCTGACTCGGGGCAGAGTTAATATCAATTGAATTTATTACAAGTTACTAAGCTCCAAGGCACATTACAGTGTTCTGTTAACTACAGAAATGTATAAAGGACAAACAGAGCAGATTCTCCAGGTCTAGCATTTCGCTCTACTGTTCAAAAGCATCCGTGCATCGACAAAGCAAAAACAAAACAACACGTGAAGATCCAGCACATTCAGGTCAGTAGAAACAACCCAAACATTTTCCCCTCACAAACTTGCAACAAAACACCCCATTACCTCCCAACACCCCCCTTACCATTTTGCAAACAAAACAGGGAAACAAAACGGAACAGAACAAAATAAAGTGAAGACTTCAACACTTGGGGCGCTTTAGAAAGAAGCTTTCACCATTTTATAGCGTTTTTTTTTTTTTTTTTTTTTTTTTTAGGCAGCAACACTGGCCTTGGCAAAAAGAAAAAAAGTCTGTCTTTTGTGTGTTTTTCCTCCCAGAATGTGTAACATTTACAAAAATACACACCAGCAGCAGTTGTTGCTAAGGGCTATTAATTCTGTACCTAGGCAAACATTCTGCCACCAAATCAATGCTAACAAATATGATGCAAATGACCCATTATACTGTGAAACACAAACCAGCTTATCCTTCAAATGAAGAAGTTACATACCTGTTTCAAAATATAGAAACATACGACGAAAATAATGTCTATACATAAGACTAACTTTTTGCAGTTTGTTATATTCACAATTCAACATCTTGGGGGTGAGGGAAGGGAGGGTCGAGGCAGGTGGGGGAGGGGCCCTCTGAATTGGAGAGGAGTTGGTCTAGGGCAAAGGAGGTGGCTGTCCTGTGGTTCAAGGGTCTCTCTCCTTTTTCACTTTAACATCCCCAGCTAAGATAGTCGCAATTTCGCCCTGCATGAAGGCCCAAGGTACATTCGACCCGACTAGGGGGCATTTCTCTCCGCTGGGGCAGTACACCTCGCCAGTGGCCCCCTGGGCCTTAATACTCTCTCTAGAGCAAGGGAAGCAGAATTTGTGGCTGGGGACGGATGGGCACTGAACGAAATGCGTATCCTCCAAACGTTCGTGGCAAATAGTACAGCAGAGGGGTCCGCTGTTGGCCATAGGGGAATCCGGAATGTTTTGGGGGTGCACTTGGTCCATGCCCGGGTGGGCGCCAGGTGGCGGGGGAGCCACCTGTAAATTCAGGTCCCCGTTACGTGATGCCAACCGGCGCTGCCCTGGCACGGAGGCCGGCGAGACTGGGCTGCTGCTGTTGCGCCGCGCTGACGCAGTGGTAGAGTGCACGGAACTGCCATCCTTAGGCGAATGCGCCGTGCCCAGAGTGTCTGCCACCGACATGAGTGCGGCCATAGGGGACGGACCGTTCTGGGGGGCTGACTCGGGTGGGGTGGTCCGGTTGGAATGGGGTCCCAGGGGTGGGGGTGGCGGGGGCGGACCGCCTGCCGCATGCCCCGGTGGAGCAAAGGTCCCAGTCGACATGGTGAGCTTCAAAGCCTCGCTCTGGTTCGCCATCCACTGCTGCCTCTGCTGTTCTTCGCCCAGCTTCAACGCGCCCTCGGCTGAGTCCGGGGGCTCTGGCGACGCCTTCCTCTTGCGCAGGCTGGCAGCTGCGCCCCGGCCCGAGGGCGCGGCAGGCGGCAGGGCCCCGGTCCCCGGGGGTGCGCTGGGGGCGCGGCTTAGACTCACCAGTGCCGTGGGCAGCATGGGGCAACTGGCGTCCAGGTAGGGCTGGGGCAGCATGTCGGCGCCGGGCACGCCCTCCTTGAAGAAGCGCACGGCCTCAGGCAGCAGGTCCCCAAGTAGGCGCCAGTCCCCGGAGCCGTGCTTCTTCTCATACTCCAGGTATTTGAAGCCGGAGGAGAGGCCCCGGCCAAAGTCCTTCATGCAGTCTTGGTACATCTGCTTGGCCACACCAGACGCGCTGGAGTACACGTTGCCCGAGCCGGTGGGGTACTCAATGAACAGCTTCAGCTCGTAGTCCATGCCGGGCTTGGAGACAGCATCGAAGGCGAAGACGCGGCCCAGCAGCGAGTGGTCTTTCTTAAAACGCACCTCGTAGGGCGTGCAGCCGGCCAGAGTGAGCAGCGTGTCGCGGACCATCTTGGGCTTGTTGGCCCACTCCTCGGCGCGGTTGCGTAGGCTCTCGCTCAGCTCAGCCAGGGCCTCGGCGTTGCGCTGCTTCTCCTTCAACTCGCGCTCCTGGTCGGTGCTCGACACCGAGCCGGGCCTCTTGCCACTAGCACCCACGCCAGCCTCTGCAACCGACGACGAGGTGGAAGATGACGCCGACGACGTCGCGGTGGATACGCCCGGGGTGCCCCCGAGACAAGCGGGACCCCCAGGAGCCCCTGGGGGAGCAGGCGTCGGGGGCCCACGGCTGCCCAGCCCATGGGGTGGGGGTAGGGGCAGCACAGCGGCGCTAGCCGGGCCGTTAAGCAGCGTCTGCGGCAGCAGGTTGGGGGGCACAGCGAGCTGGGGGGCTCCGCCACCTCCTGTGTTGGGCAGTGCCGTCACCAGCCCACTATGCGTCCCACGCCGAGAGGCCACCGACGCCGCCGCTGAAGACGAGTTGGGGCTCTGGCGGTTCAGTTCTGGGGGTCCCTCCTCAGGTGTTGGCTTGGGAAAGCCGTTTGGGCCCCCCAAGCCATTGGGCAGCCGCGTGGTGTGGCTGCCGGTTCCCAAGCTCACCGGCGGTGGGGGATAATCGAAACGGCTGCGCTGTTCCACCGCGGCTGCAGCGGCGGCAGCGGCAGCTGCGCTCAGGCCGTAGCGCTCCAGGCCGGACGGGGCCGCCAGCACCGCAGACTTGCTGGCACCGTCGACGTGGTTGAGCTGTTGTTGCTGCTGCTGCTGCTGTTGCTGCTGCTGCTGCTGTGCGGCGGCCGCTGCCGCAGCTGCAGCCGCCGCCGCTTCCTTAGCCGACAGAGCCACTGTCTTGACCCCTACGGGCGGCGGCGGCCCGGGGGAGCGGCCGTCCTGGAAGCAGCCGTGCGCCCGCTTTAGCTGGCGCGCGGTCTCGATCACAAACTCTATGCGATCGGCGCCTTCGTAGTTGACGCAACCGCGGCATACGGGTTCTGAGAAGTCCCAGATCATGGCCCAAGGCATGCGGGGCAGGTCGCACAGGTAGCAGGACTGTCTCCGGGACGAGGACACCTGCGCCGCCGACATGATGCTGGCCCTGGGGAAGGTAGGCCCCCGCCCGGGCTGTCTCCGAGGCGCCTTCTCCTCCGGGAGTACTGGCCGGCTGGGGAGGGAGTCCGACTGCGGGGGAGGGAAGAGGGGGGGCGAGAAAGTTCTGCCCCAGGGGCTGGAGGGAGCGCGAGTCTCCACCGCCGGCACAGCGCCTCTCCGTGGGGGCTCCACCGCCGGGGTGGCGGACCGATTCAGCCCGCTTCTCGCCCCCACCTCCTACTGCGGTTGTCTCGTCTGGAGGGGAGCTCAGGCGCCTTCTTCCTGGTGTCGCGAACCCGGACTGGAAGCTCCGGGCCCGGGGGGAGGGGACAAGGGTACCCGGTTTTGGCCGCCGTTGCCTCTGGACCCCCTCCCCGGAGTGACTGGTGCGTGGAAGCTCGGAGGGGGCTGTCTCTTCCTCTCCCCTGGGGCCCCCCTAGGAGCTGCGTCCTCTCCCCGACGGGCTTCCTGGGGCGAGAGCTAGAGGGTTCAGTGCCACCCGGTGCCCCGGTCCAATCTTGCTGAAGCCGCTGCTTCCCCAGAGGGCCGGGGAGGGGTTGGCACTCGAGAGAGGACCCTTTCCCCTCCGCAGAGTCTGCTGTTCCGCTGGAGGCGGCTGGGTTTGCACGCCGGAGGGAGCTGCCGCGGCCACCGCTTCCAGGACGCAGGGGAGAGAGGAGGGCACGCACGCAGGCTCCCGCCGCCTCCAGGCCTGGCGGGCGCCGGGGCCGCCACGACTGGAGGCGCTCACGTTGGCTGCAGGGCGCTCGCACGGCGCCTCGGCCCGGGTCGCATCCCTTCCCGCTCGTGCTTGCGCTCGCCTGGAATGTGGGGTTGTGATTGTTACTCTACGTTCCGGACGCGCGTCTCGGCGCTCCTGCTCAGGCTGCGGCTCGCGCTGTCCCCGGCTTGGCCGCGCGGGATGCCGCCCGGGCGGAGCGCTGACGTCACCGCCATGCTCTGCACCAGTTCACCCCCCCTTTACACTTCCTCTGTGGAGCCCACTTGTTGCTCCGGAAAGGCGCATGCGCGGCAGGACGCCCAGATTCCTCCCAGCCGGCCCCTCCTCCGTGCCTCCGCCCTCCCCTCCCCCCTTGTCGTGTGTACAACAGCTGAGGCCGGGCGAGCTAATGCTGGAAGTCCAGGATTGGGGGTGGAAATTAAACAGACGATGACCTTTCCTTTCCCTGCTCGCTTTCCCAAGTAACAACGTATTTAAGAACCACAAGCGTCGTTTCCGATCCCCGCTCCTTACTCCACCCCACCCCACCTCACCTCAACCCCACCCTTGGCAGTGAATTTAAATGTCCTGTTTCACGATTTTCCGCTGTGAATTTCATATAAGGTATTCCCCTTTTCCTCTGCGATCAACCCCTCTTCCCCCCCCCCGCATGGTTATTACATTTATTACCATCATTGATGCCAAAGCACCTGCAAAATTAGCTGTTCTCCAATCTTCCAGAAACTGCCTTTTCAATTTGTTTTTGTGCCCTGATTTAGGAACTCCAGATTCACCGATGGGGCGAAAAGAATTCAGGGTGAGCTTCCCCTTCCCCTTCCCCAGCCTCACTCTTAAAAATTTTGGCTGAACAATTAAAGAAGATATGAGCACCGGGAGGCCAACTGGCTGCGCACAGCTGCAGTTGAAGGCAGGGGAAGGGGTGGTGCTGGAGAGGCCAAACAGGTGAGTGGTGTTTCCAGGGTTTGATAACAGAAGGTAGGGGCAGCATTTAGTAATACTGATATCTTTTGTAATACACAGCCGCAGTTTTCAAAGTTCCTGCTCACTTTCTGTGATCTCATTCCATAGTGCCCCAGAAGAATGAGCAAGCCAGTGATTTTTTTTTCCCCTTGCAAGATCACTGTGCATCATTATTACTTCAGAACAGATACGTTCTGAGGCCCAAGGCATTCAGGGCAGGTCCCACAGGTACCATTTCAATTGATTCTTCTAAATATTGAGTCTGCCCCCCCCCCAATGAAAATTGAGATAATCTCCGTGAAGACAGGAGGAGAAAAGGCAATATAATGAGATTTTAGATTCTGGAGTCTGGCCCAGTGGGTTGGAATTTCCTGTCCATCACTTACTGGCTTTTCAATCTTGAGCTAATTACTTAGGTAACTTCTGTTTTCCATCTGTAAAATGGAATGATAGCTTCCAATTTATTAAGGGCTTTTTGAGATTTCTTTCTTTTTTTTTTTTTTTCTCTTCTTTATCTTTCTTTTTTCTTTCTTTCTTTTTTTTTTTGAGACAGAGTCTCAAGCTGTTGCCCTGGGTAGAGTGCTGTGACATCATAGCTTGCAGCAACCTCCAACTCTGGCTCAGGCCATCCTCTTGCCTCAGTTTTTGTTTTTGGTAGAGATGGTCTCGCTTGAACTCGTAAGCTCAAGCAATCCACCTGCCTCAGCTTCCCAGAGTGCTAGGATTACAGGCGTGAGCCACCATGCCTGGGAGCTTTTTGAAATTTCAATCTGTTTCTTGTCCTAATAGGTGGTAATAGTTACTGAACTTGCTGTGAGACAAACACTTAATATACTAGATGGTTTACTTGCATCACCCTTAATATTATCTACATTATTAAGGGTGTATTATCTATATTATTAAACCCCTAATATTACCTATAAGGTGGAGTCTATTATTCCACTTTACAGACTGGGAAAGTAAAGAGGCTACATAACTTGCCCTCAGCCATTAGAGATGGACCTGGGATTTGAATCCAGTACATCTGATTTGAGAGGTGGCTTTGAGGATCTTAGGCTCCTATGGGTGGTTTGAGGGTGCTCAAAATTTCTGCAGCCCCCTCATTTGGTGTTACATACAATCTTTTGTAAAGCACTATGCAAATATACCTTCCTAACCAACCCTCAGCCTCCCCTTCCAAGCAGGTTCTTCCAGATACAGAAATTGTGTAACTTAAATACACCATATAGTACATAGACAATGTCAAACTAACTGGAAGCTGTAAATGTTGGTTATTATTTGTATTGATATTAGTGTTTTGCTGGTTGCTTAACATGTGAAAATACTTTGTACATTGCATAAAATGCAAGAACCATTATTCTTATCACGATTACTACTAATTGCAATAAAGTTCAGTTAAAACAACAATAAATATTTATTTTTATTTTGACACATGACCTCCAGAACCTCTTTATCCAACACTTCCCCAGCACCCCAAATCTCGCACTCATTCTGGGGCACCATGTTCAAAGGAAAGAGTTTTTTTTTTTTTTTTAATTTTAATTAAATCATAGCTGTGTACATTAGTGCAATCACCTGTACCCATTCTAAGATGCACCATAGATGTGGCCCCACCCATTACCCTCCCTCCACCAAAAGGAAAGAGATTTTTTTTAAGGATAGGGAGAAAGGGGGAAGGAAGAACCCTAGGGAGCTCCTCTTTCATCTTAATGCAG
Source organism: Loris lydekkerianus (assembly GCA_963574355.1). NCBI lineage: Eukaryota > Metazoa > Chordata > Mammalia > Primates > Lorisidae > Loris > Loris lydekkerianus. The sequence goes on from CAUYPK010081002.1 coordinate 14,389, forward strand.
CCAGATTTCTGTTTTTGCAAAACAGTGAGCTCACTGTGCACTCCAGAGCAATAATAAACTTTCTCTGGCCTTCTGGCTTGAAGCAGTGATTCCTCTGTAAAGATCTGCTCCAGGAGCATTGCCTCATTCTCATAGACTTCAGCCTTCCCCACACCATAGCCACCCTGGAGTGAGTCAAAACACCAGGCTGGGAAATGGCTTGAAATCCCACTAGCCCTAGGCTCTTTAGCTTTGGCTTGTCTGTTGGTCCATTTATTAATACCTATTCAACCCTTCCCTTTATTAAACCAAAAATACTGGGGAAATAGCAACTTAGCCACAACACTGTAGCCTGGCTGCTAGAGAAAGCGGGTTGGATTCCATGTCATAGTATTGTGTTTGGTATGCACACACATATGTCTCCATCTCCCTGTCTGTCCCTGTCCTCACTGTTACCAAAGGAGATATACATGCCAGTGTGCCTTCAGACACACTGAATTAGAAATCAACATGCAGGGCTCAAAGGGGTAGGGCTCTGGCCCCATATGCCGAAGGTGGCCGGTTCAAACCCAGCCCTGGCCAAAAACTGCAAAAAAAAAAAAAAAAAATCAACCTGCATTTAAACAGACTTTCATTACAGTCTCATAATCCTTTAATTTAAAAAGCACAGCTCTCCTCACCACCACCATCCCACTCCCAAGAATCACCATCATTTGTAGTGGGAAACTGCTTAACTGCTTGTCTGCAATGACCCTGTGAGGATATGTCAGAGATGGTAAGAGGCAAGAGCTCCAATGTTTGGGAATTAATTCCCCTCTCCCCTCGAGAAAACTCCCAGGCTACAATATCATCGTTGCCATGTTGGAAAGGAACTGACCCTGATTGAGGGCTGATGGTGGAGGGCGAGCTCTGAGCTCTTTTTGTGAGGTCTGGGAAACTAACATAGCAGGAAGGGCCGAGCTATCTTGCCAAAGTTCCTTCTTCTGATCGCTGTCTCCTCCCCGTTTGCCATCTGAACTAGCATCTGGAGAATCCGTCTCTAAACTGGAGCAAACAGCTTTCCTGGCCTTTCCCGAGCGCCATTGCCCAGAGGGGTGAGAAGGTTGCACTGCAGCCTACGCACTTGGAATATCCCAGCAGTCTCACCCAGCCCCGCCCCCACTGTTTTATGGCTGAGATGGGGCGGAGGAGAGGGTGGGTGCTCTTGGCCTGGCATCCCTGCAAACCAGCTGGCTCGGCCTTCGAGGAGGCCCGGGCTGAACCTAGCGTCACCCCGCTGCAACGCGCGCCGCCGAGCGCTCTGTAGAGAGAAAGGCCTTTTTTGGTAACACTCAGCCCTGAGGTAAGCAGTATCCAGTTCTTGGGCCTGCGAGAGCTGCCTCTGAGCAGATGAAAACAAACGTCTGGATTGGGCCCTCCTCTCGCCTCTCCAGGACCCTGGATCCCGGATCCCCACGCGCCAGAACCCCCAAAGTAGCAAGTCAAAAGGGCTGTGGACTTTGGGGAATGGAGGCAACATGATGATTTACACTTTTACTCCCGGGGTAGTTCCGTAGCGGAGGAAGTGTTTGCCTTTCCCTAAAGGATTAATCCTGGTATTTTTTTTTAAAAAAGTATTAATTTAGGTCAGGGCGTAGGGGTTACGCAAGAACCACTCGAGCATGGAATCTCAGGAACAACGTGATTCGCTGAGAAATCCCGGGGAGAGGACGCCCGTCAGGACTTGCCCTACCTGGGGCACGCGGGCAGCTGGGCGCTCCGTGCAAAATCGAGTGGAAGGAAAAGAAGGGCGGTGTGGTGGTTGGCAGAGTGGTTGCAGCCGGCGATCAGGATCTGACTGCTTTCTTCCTGGAGGGGCGGAGAACAGGGAAGGGAAGAAAGACACGGGGAGTCGCGTCTGGTTCCTGCCTCCTCCCTGCTTCCTCTCCTTGCCAGCGTGCCAGGACATGGGGGAGACCAGTGCTGTTCTCAGCAAAAGCTAGTGTGGTTTTTTAGGTCCAAAAATAAAGGAACCCTGGAATGAGCCACCCAGAGACCAGGCCTAGAGGGGGAAAAAAGGGTAAGTCAGACAAGGGTGCTATTCACGGACGCAGTTGGATTAAAACAAATACACCCCAAAAGGAGGGTGGCGAGGAAGGAAGACTTGGACAGCGAGAGTAGGCAAAGAGCCTGGCAGGATGGCGGTCAAGACCACAGGTGTGCACACACACTCACACCCCCAACCCTCCACCCCAGCGAGTGCACTCCTGGGCCTCAGCTGGGAGCTGGAATGCCAGCCAGTTCCCACTGGCCCATACTAGAGGGGATTTCCACTGCCCAGCTAGGGAGACCATCGCCGCCAGCGCTTTCCTGCTGTGGCCACCCGAAGGCGGGGCTTCGGAGCTGGAAGCCCCTTCTTGTCTTCACCATTAATCAGTCAGGTCTGGGACACTGGGATAGCCATCACTTCTGTCCCTGATTCAGGTGTATGGGCCAAGACCTTCAAATATTTTGATTTGCTTGAGCTAGATAGTTCAATCTGTAATGCAGGAGAGAGGGAGGACAGGAGGGAGGGTGCTTAGCATTTGGATACTTAATTACTTTATATTGTTCAACTTGGACTTGGCTGACCCTAAATAGTTGTGACCTTGAACAAATCACTTGAACTTCGGCTTCATCTGTACAATAGAGATGATTACACTGCCTCCTTTGCCTGTCTGATTGGTCTGTGAGGAAGACAGTATTATAATGTGCTTAATAAAATGTACGAGAGTATTAAGAATATGACCAACATTTATCCAGGGTCCAAAGTGCATTCCCAGACATTTCACAAATTCCCACACCAAAGCTGTGAAGTAGGTGTTACTTTCATCAACCTCCTGTAATAGGTGAGGAAAGCAGATCCAGAGGTGCTCCAGAATTACTGGAAACCAGGCTCTCCAGCTGTAAACCTGGCATTCCTCCTTTTTTTTTTTTTTTTTTTTTTTTTTTACAAAAATATATATATATATATTTTTTTTTTTTTTTTTTTTTTTTTTTTTTTTTTTATTTATTTTGCCAGGGCGGGGTTTGAAACCACCACAACTGGG
>CAUYPK010081008.1:0-21391 GCA_963574355.1 Loris lydekkerianus
ACTTAATTACTGTGTTAAGACATTTACACTCTATACTAATAGATCCGAAATGTACCTTTGCATTATGCACCATAGGTGTGATCCCACCGTTCACCCTCCCTCAATCTGACCTTCCCCTTCCTCCCCCCTTCTCCCTCCTTCATCTTGGGCCATAGTTGTGATGTATTCTTCATATGAAAGTGTGAGCAATTGTAAATTGGTTTCATAATAGTACTGAGTACATTGTATATTTTTTCTTCCATTCTTGAGATACTTTACTAAGTAGGATATGTTCCAGCTTCATCCAGGTAAACATAAAAGAGGTAAAGTCTCCATCTTTTTTAAGGCTGCGTAATATTCTGTGGTATAAATAATACCACAATTTATTAATCCATTCATTGGTCAATGGGCACTTGGGCTTCTTCCATGACTTGGCTATTATGAATTGAGGTGCAATGCACAATCTGGTGCAAATATCTGTGTTATAAAGTGATTTTTGGTCTTTTGGATCTATACCTAATAGAGGAATTGCAGGATCAAATGGCCAGTCTACCTTTAGATCCCTGAGTATTCTCTGTACTTCTTTCCAAAAGGGATGTATTAGCTTGCACTCCCACATCCACACCAACATCTGTAGTTTTCAGATTTTGTTATGTGAGCCACTCTTATGGGAGTTAGATGATATCTCAAAGTGGTTTTGATTTGCATTTCTCTGATGATTGAAGATGATGAGCATTTATTCATGTGTCTAGTCCATGAACCTATCTTCTTCAGAGAAGCTTCTTTTCAAGTCCCTTGCCCACAATGAAATGGGATTACTTGTTCTTTTCTAATTAATAAGTTTGAGTTCTCTGTGCATTCTGATTATCAAACCTTCGTCAGAAGCATAACCTGCAAATATCCTTTCCCATTCTGAGGGCTGTCTGCTCGTTTTACTTACTGTGTTCTTGTCTTTGCAGAAGCTTTTTAGTTTGATCAGATCCCAGTAATGTATTTTTGGTGTTGTTTCAATTGCCTGGGGTGGGGGGGGGTCATCCTCATAAAGTATTCTCCCAGGCCAATTTCTTCAAATGTTTCTCCTGCACCCTTTCCAAGAATCTTTATAGTTTCATGTCTTAAGTTTAAATCTTTTATCCAGTGAGAATCAATTTTTGTTAATGGTGAAAGGTGTGGGTCCAGTTTCAGTCTTCTACAAGTCTCCAGCCAATTGTCCCAGCACCATTTGTTAAATAGGGAATCTTTCCCCCAATTTATATTTTTGATGGGCTTATCAAAGATTAAATGATGATAAGTGTCTTGGTTCATCTTTTGGTTCTCAATTTTGTTCCATACATCTACCTCTCTATTTTTGTGCCAATACCATGCTGTTTTGATCACTATCAATTTATAGCATAGTTTGAAGTCTGGTAGCTTGATTCCTCCTGATTTGTTTTTCCTTTTTTTTTTTAATTAAATCATAGCTGTGTACATTAATGCAATCATGGGGTACCATATGCTGGTTTTATATATAATTGGAAATATTTTCATCACACTGGTTAACAGAGCCTTTCTAGGTTTTTCTTAATTATTGTGTTAAAACATTTATATTCTACATTTGGTGAGTTTCACATGTACCCTTATAAGATGCACTGTAAGTGTGGTCCCACCAATTACCATCTCCCCCCTCCCCTCCCTCCTGATTTGTTTTTATTTCTGAGTAATGTCTTGGCTATTCAAGGTTTTTTCTGGTTCCATATAGAACAAAGTACTATTTTTTCCAGATCTTTAAAGTATGACAGTGGTGCTTTAAATTTGTAAATTACTTTAGGTAATATGGACATTTTAACAACATTGATTCTTCCTAGCCATGAGCATGGTATGTTTTTCCATTTGTTAACATCTTCAGCTATTTCTTTTCTCAGAGTTTCATAATTCTCTTTATAGAGATCTTTCACATCCTTTGTTTGTTGCTGGATTCTGTTTGCTAGGATCTTATTAAATATTTTTGAATCTATGTTCATTAAAGATATTTGTCTCTAATCTTCTTTTCTTTTTGGGCCTTTTCCTGGTTTGGCGATCAGGGTGATATTTGCTTCATTGAATGTGTTGGGAAGTAGTCCTTATTTTTTGATGTTTTGGAAAAGGTGAAGTAATATAGGTACTAGTTCCTCTTTAAAGGTTTGGTAGAATTCTGATGTGAAGCCATCTGGTCCTGTACTCTTCTTTTTTGGGGGGAGATTTTATATAGTTGATTTGATTTCAGTACTTGATATAGGTCTGTTCAGCATTTCCAATTCTTTCTGATTAAGTCTAGGAAGTTGGCATGCTTCCAAGTATTGGTCAATTTCTTTCAGATTTTCATATTTCTGATAATAAAGTTTTTGGAGTATTTATTAAGGATTTTTTGAGAGTATTGATAAGCCTGGTAGTGTTTTGGGTGTGAAGTTTTTTGAAAGTCCAATGGACATTTTGAATCTTTTCACCACTGTGGAAATTGGGTTTTGGTCAAGAATTTTAGAGTGAGTTTACTTTGGTAGTAGAGCATTGTGCTGGTCATTATAGAGGATGGGTCTGAGAATATCCTGAAGAGCTGGTTTGGTTATGGCAAATTTCTTCTATGTGTGTATGTCATTAAAATATTTAACTTCTCCATCATAAATAAAGCTCAATTTAGCTAAATACAGGATCTTGGGCTGTTAATCTTATTTGCAATCCAAATTCTGAATTAGATTTCTGACATCTCAACCATTTGTTTATGAATGGGATCTTTTTTTGTGTCTCTTTTGTCATTCCTTTGGGGGAGTTGATGTATTCTGATTATTCATGTTACCAGAGTTTTTCCCTGATTCCACCCCATGATTATTTTGCACTATTTGGCTAGAGAATTCAGCAAGGTGAAATTGAATTGAGGGCTCCTGGATTTGTAATTAATCAGCCCTTTACCAAAGAACTGGGACTATGATTGCAGCTTTTCCCTTAGAGCTTTACAAAGGTCCCATTCAGAACTATAGCCTGAAACTCTGGGGACCTGCTTGGTGTGGTGGGACTAGATGGCACTGAGTGGTATTCCGCTAGTCTCTGTCCAATCCTAGTGAATCAGTGGCTTTGGGATAAAATCTCATCTGTGGAGATATAGAAGCAACTAAGACACCTTGCCCCCCCACAGGAGACAACTGGAAAGGGAGAATCTCACATCCCCACAACAACACAACCAGGGTACAACCTACTGGGCCCCTGGGTTATCGGCCTAAGTCAAGAGTTCCAAACCAATTGTCCCAGTAAACACAAACACCAATCAGATGAGAGAGTTCAAAAAGTCTTAAGCATCTAGGCAGTAGGGGTCCACTGGCAGCTCAGTTTGACCCCCATTGGGAGGAACTGTGGAGCCACCACCACTGTCGGGTGGGGTGCCACAGGTCTGGGATACTGCTGTGTGTAGGTCACAGGAGCCAGCAGGGAGCTGGAGGGCATTGCCACCAGCCACAAGGGTCACAGGAGCCAGGCCAGGAACCAGAGGGTGGAGCCCCTGACCCCCAGCCTGCAGCCACAGGAGCTGGGCGGGAAGCCAGAGGGCAGAGTTGCCAGCCTCAGGGGGTCTCAGGGGTCACAGGAGCCCAGCAGGAGTTGCAGGCCATGGGCCTTGGATCTCAGGAGCCGATCAGGGAGCCAAAGGGCAGAGTCACCAGCCCCGGGCTGCAGGTCGCAGTAGCTGGGCAGTAGTCGTTGGCTGTGGGCCACCCATAGCAGGAGCCAGGTAGGAGCCAAGGGAGGAGTTACTGGGTGTGGGCTGCAGGAATCACAGGAGCTGGGTAGGAGTCCCTGGCTGTGGGCTGCTCTGGTCACAGGAGCCAGGCTGGGGTCTCTGGCCATGGACCACAGGTTGCAGGAGTCGGGTGGAAGTCACCACCATGGCCGCCTGTCGCAGGAGCCCAGGGGAAGCTTGGCCACCCACCGTGGGCTGCCAAGCTGGGGAGCTGGTGGGCCGTGGTCCCCGGTGGTTGGTAGCGCAGGTCCCAGGCTATGCTCTTTCCAACAGGGAACAAGTCTCTCTCCCCTTATGACTCCCCGCCTGTATTAAAGATATAGTTTCAGCGCAACTGCCCCACAGCTCATGAGGTGCCCTGCCCTAGCAAAAATCTGCCAAACACTCTGGATTTTGCAGGGGGTAGTCTTCTAGACTGCCAGGAGAAGGAGGAGGGGTGGAGTTCAGGAAGGTAGGGAGAATATTAGATCAACTTGTGTCCCAGGTAAGAGACTAACTGGGCTTGCAGCAGTTTCTCTCTGTGGAGGGCATCCCGGCCCTTAGTTGGTCTCTCCCCTTCAATAAAACAAAAGGTCCTCTGTTCTCTACTCACCTCAAGCCACTCTCCTGGGGTGGGGAGGGGGAAGGATTCCCGTCCTTTTTGGGATGGGTTTTGTACCTGAAATTTGTTCCCTTGGAGTGCCAGCTTGTCACAGCAGGGGTGATGTGAACCTATGGATCCTCTCTCTCAGGCTCAGCTCCAGATCTTCCACTTTATTGGGTTATTTCTGGCCATTATTTCTCCCTCTGGATGGGAGCTTATGCCAAAAGATGTCTTCAGTCGGCCATCTTGCCTCCCTCTTGACACAGCTTTTTTAACACTTCTTTTTTTTTCTCTAATTTTGTTCTCATTGCCAAGGTGTGTCAATTTTTATTTTTTATTATATATACATGCATGAATGCTTTCCACATCCCAAAGCACCTTTCTAATTTATTGACTTATAAATTTCATGCCCTGGGAAACCAGAAAGCAAAGTTTCTCACTATTTTGTATAAGGAAGATCAGCAGGCATTGAATAAAGCCATGTATTTAGTGACAGATTTTTTTTTTTATTATTAAATCATAGCTGCGTACATTGATATGGTCATGGGGTATCATACACTAGCTTCACAGACCATTTGACACATTTTCATCACAGTAGTTAACATAGACTTCCTGGCATTTTCCCAGTTACCGTGCCAAGACATTTACATTCCACATTTACTAAGTTTCACATATACCCTTGTTAGATGCCCCGCAGGTGTAATTCCACCAGTACCCCTCCCTCCACCCCCCTCCCCCCTCCCTCATCTCCCTTTCCCCCTTTCCCCTGTTCGTAGGTTGTAACTGGGTTATCCAGCTATTTTTAGAGACAGGGGTCTCACTCTGGCTCAGGCTGGTCTCAAACCTGTGACCTCAGGCAATCTGCTCACCTCCGCCTCCCAAAGTACTGGGATTACAGGATGAGCCACCTCGCCCAGCCTGGAAGCCACAGACAATTTAGTTTCTTCTCCTGGGAGTCAAGTATATAGGTTATGAAAAACACTGTCATGTCACAAAAAGTTGTAAGTCTATATTTCAGTTGAAATAGAAATAAAACTATACTGACGTGACTCTCAGGGGTTTTCTCAGGTCAGGACTGGGGAAGTGGTTTTGGGAAGTGAAATCATACAGTTTATAGGTAAAACCATCACAGTAGATGAAATTGCCTAGGTTGACCACAGAGAGTGATGAAAAATACCTACATCTAAAAGGCAGTCCTTAGAAGACAAGGCTCTTTCTCAGGAGAACAGGAAGGAAGACGGTTTCGAGAGGCTGGAAGAAACGCAGCAGAGTGAGAGGCCCAGAAACCAGAGAATAAATGCTTTCAGGAAGGCAGAAATAGGGCAAAGTGTCAAATACAGCCCAGTAATATAAGGACTTTGCACCCATCAAATGACAACTGTGCTACAAATAACATATACTCCCTCTGAGATGTCATTGTGTAGATAAAATTTCCCCCAAATCTATCCCATTTTTGTTTTTAATAACCACACCTAGGATCTTCCACAGGAACTTGCTTAACCAAGATTGTTTAGAAATGATATGAACAGTTGATAATAAAATTTAACTCCATCATCTTCTAGAAACTTCTTTCTTATTTTATTTTAATCACCATTTTCCTTAACCAGTTTTTAAAATGCTTCCCTGAAAGTTCTTATTTAGTCAGACACTGAGTGGCCAAGCCTGTACTTGCTAAGAGATGAACTTCCAGGACCAGTTTCGATGTGTTAGTTTTCTTTTGATAGGTACAAGGAGTGGAGCCTCTCTCTCGCTTGAGGCAATCAGAACGGAGTTCCAGAAGTGTGTGAAAGTCCCGTTCCCTACCCACTTCATTCCTTCTCAGACTTCTGCCATCTGCTCTTGGGAGTCCATTCATGGCACAAATTCAGGGAATGTCATGTCAAGAGTACGGTGATAGCAGATGGCTGATGTGACTCTGGTCCAGCTTGCTCATCATCCAAGGACGATGATACAAAGTCTAAAACACAAAGTCTTTAGAATTAGCCCCTGAATTGCTATTCCAGAATAATAAATTATGTTTGTAAATAAGAACAGGAGCTTTTCAATTCACATTACTTTAGAGGGATGATACATAAGAAAGAATCCTTCTGGGCGGTGCCTGTGGCTCAAAGGGGTAGGGCACCGGCCCCATATGCCGGAGGTGGTGGGTTTAAACCCAGCCCCAGCCAGAAACTGCAAAAAAAAGAAAGGAAGAATCCTTCTAGTAACAGAATAATCTCCAAAGAGAAATGTACATAGACTATAAAAAAAAAATCGAAAAGAGACACATGCCTATAATCCTAGCACTTTGCGAGGAGGAATTGGAGGCTTGCTTGAGCCCAGGAGTCTTAGGTTGCTGTGAGCTATGGTGATGCCAGTGTACTCTAGCTGGGGCAAGAGTGAGATCCTGTCTCAGGAAGAAAACTGTCTAAAAGATTATTAAATTACAACCATTGGCTGGAGAAATGTAAATGCTAAAGCATATGATGTCTATATAACCAGAAAAGAAGTCAAGAGAGGAGGAATGTATTATTCCCTGAACTTTGGAACCAGTGTTGACCAAGATTAGCATTTTGAACCACTTTTATAGCACATTGAAAATTAGAGAATGCTTTTTCTGGAATCCAGGTCTCTTGGAGACATACAGTGTTAAAGCCGAGAAGGAAATCAAATCACACGAGATCTTTACACTCATGACCACACCCAGCCCTGCTTGAAAATGAGGAGCCTTCATCACACAGAGGATAACTCCAAACTCCAGGGAATCTATTTGTTTTGAAAGATGCAATCATAATTAGCCTCTGGGACTCTGCGTAAATTGGGATTATAAACTAACCCCAAACTAGCAAATCCAGTCTTTCAAGGCCAATTCCTTGTGGAGAGAGAGGCTGCTGGTTTTCTGGACCAAGGGCAGGGCTCCCTGAAGATTCAACTGTTTAGCAGAATCAGTCTTTGTTTTTCTTTTAACTGAGACAGTGTCACGGGCCTCATAGCTCACAGCAACCTCAAACTCCTGGGCTCAAGCGATTCTCTTGCCTCAGCCTCCCTAGTAGCTGGAACTACAGGTGCACTGCCACAATGCCCAGCTATTTTTTTTGTTGTTTAGCAGGCCCAGGCCGGTTGGAACCCACCAGCCCTGGAGCATGTGGCCGGTGCCTTAACCACTGACCGTGGGCATCCCCCAGCACAACCAGTCTTAAATGAAATGTATCATCAGGGCTTTTTTCTTTTTTCCTTTCTTTCTTTTTCTTTGAGATAGCATCTTGCTTTGTTGTCTCATCATAGCTCACGGCAACCTCAAACTCCCAGGCTCAGGCGATACTGCTAACTCAGCCTTCAGAGCAGCTGGAACTATAGGAACACACCACCATGTCCAGCTAACTTTTCTATTTTTCTGTAGGGATGGGGTTTCACTATTCCCCAAGCTGGTCTCAAACTCCTGACCTACAGCAATCTTTCCACCTTGGCCTCCTGAAGAGTTAGGACTACAAGTGGGAGCCACCACCAGCCATGGAAGCTGACTAGCTGTTGAAGCAGAAAAACAGTTGGGGTGGCTCACAGAACTCTTTCAAAAGCTGTGAAGAAACAAGGATTGAGACGAATCTTGCAGGAAATGATGTCCAACACCAAACTGCAAAATTGCCCAGATGTGAAAATTGTCTCACCCTGGACACCAAGCATAGGTTGCCACCGTGAACTCTACCCACCTCTGAAGCCATTGTCACTGTGCCCAGTACAGACGTGACATCTACACCAAGGATTCTACCTTCATTTGTGGCAGAAAATAGAGGACAAGGGGCTTGGACTACAGATCAAATTTCAAAGACAGAAAACTTTGTGAGTTGCCACTTATTTTTTTAATATATAGATTTTATTAATTGACAATTCTTTTTTTTTTTTTTTTTTTTTTTGGAGATAGCGTCTCACTTTTTCACCCTCAGTACAGGGCTGTGGCATCACAGCTCACAGCAACCTCAAAGTCTTGGGCTTAATGGATTCTCTTGCCTCAGGCTCCCAAGTAGCTGGGACTATAGGCGCCTGCTACAATGTCTGGCTATTTTTTGTTGCAGTTGTCATTGTTGTTTTAGCTGGCCTGGGCCGGGTTCGAACCTGTCAGCCTTGGTGTATGTGGCTGTCATCATAACCACTGTGCTACAGGCACTGAGCTGGCCAAAGCAATCTTAAGCAAAAGAATAAATCTGGAGGCATCACATTACCGGACTTCAAGCTGTTCTATCATATAAAGCTATAAGGGTGAGCATGATGGCTCACACCTGCAATCCTAACACTCTGGGAGGCCTACGCAAGTGGATTGCCTGAGCTGAAGAGTTTAAGACCAGTCTGAGCAAGAACGAGACTGTCTTTACTAAAAATAGAAAAACTAGTTGGGCATTGTGGTGGGTGCCTGCAGTCCTAGCTACTCCAGAAGATTACTTGAGCCCACGAGTTTGAGGTTGCTGTGAGCTATGATGCCATGGCACTCTACCCATGGTGACAGAGTGAGCATAGTATCAGTATAAAAACAGAAACAGGCTAATGGAACAGAAGAGGGAACCCAGATATAAAGCCGTCTGACAAAAAGCAACTGATCCTCGACAAAGCAGACACTGGGGTTGCCACTTACCAAAGGAGGGTAGAGATTGAGCAAGAAGAAACCTTCCGCCTGGAGGCGCCTCTGAGATGGCCCTGCCTGCTCAACTGCTTTTTGTGGGGAACGCTGGAGAGAGTCTGCTGGAAGGCTTTTCGAGTTCCAGGTTGCATATCACAAAAACAGACTCATGACAAATTAGTCCTAATGATTTGGGACCATCGGGGATACGCTAATTAAGCAGACGTTGCTCAGCTGATGCTGAGGAGTGACAGAACAATGGTTTGTGATGTGCGAAACAATGATTTTTGGATAAACTGTAGTTAGTTAAAAGCCTAGTGTTAATTCTACTAAGATTGTCAAGGAGGTTGCATGCAGAAATTCCTACATTGTAGTGAACGTACTGTAGAAAATAGGAAACAGCACCCTCTCCTGGGAGAACTTGGCATATGCGTTCTTTCTGAAACTGCATGAAAAGTTGGTTACTTGCATTTTTACTTCTGAAATATTCTTTTTTTTTTTTTTTTTTGAGACAGTTTCACCCCATTGGCCTTGGTAGAGTGCAGTGGCATCACAGCTCACAGCAACCTCCAACCCCTGGGCTTAGGCGATTCTCTTGCCTCAGCCTCCCGAGTAGCTGGGACTACTGGCGCCCACCACAACACCCAGCTATTTACTTCTGAAATATTCTAATAGAAGAGACAGATCTATTTACGTTATTTTTTTTGAAGAGTCACATAGAAAGGACTCTAAACTTTTAACTAATAAGCTGTATCGGTTATCTATTGTTGCATAACAATTCATCCCTAGGTTTAGCTTAAAATAATGACAAATATTTATTCCATAATATTTCATTTCAGGAACTGTTTAGCTGTGGTTCCATCTTTCTCGGCTTCTCAGAAAATTGTGCTGCTGTCATCTGAAGACTTGACCACAGCCAGGTGATCCGTTTCTAGGGTGGCTTGTCGCATGCCTGGTAAGCTGGTGCAGTGTTTGGCAGGAGCCTCAGTTCCTGTCACATGGGTCTTTCCAGAGGGCTTCTTGGACACCCTCACAGGGCGGCAGCTGATTTCTTCCAGGGTGAGTGATCCAAGAGGAAGTTAGAAGGAACCCAGGTTGACTTTCATGCCTTAGCCTCAGAAGCCACTCACAGTTTCCTCCAGGGAGCACAGGTCAGCTCTACTCGGTATGGTGGGGGATTCCACAGAGGCCAGAACACAGGAGACAGGGAGGCCATTTTGAACATAGGATGTCACTGAAACCTTGTCTGGTGTCACTGCTAAGAATGGGGTGGTTTGAGCTGATTATAGAAGTGTGATTATTGGCACTGGGGATGGCTAGTCCTGACAACAGACGTGCGTGAAGTTTCATGTCACTTGCCCAAACACATTCAGCGTCCTTATTTTTGGTCTGGCTCATGTGACTGGCTGAGTTTCAGTTCAAGATTCATCTACTTCCTTTTGCCCAAAGAATAAATTTGGGCAACAAATAAGCATTCATGTTCCGCTTCTTAGTCATCAGCATAAACAACTCAGATTTCCTCTCTATTTTCACAGAATGTCCTTAGCTGTCTTCTACTAACTTACTTCAGTGTAATAGCCTTCATGGCTAGGGAATTTTTTAATATTACTTGAGTCGCTCACTTTCATCTGATTGCAAACCAACGCAAAACAAGTGTTCCTCTATGAATAATCCTCCATACGCTCGATGACATTCAATTGCTCCTCTTCCTCTGGTAAAATAATTCCAGTTTCGTTATCTTTTTTCCTCATGCTCACAGGGATGGGAATTGTGTGTGTAAACTTTGCATAAAGCGGAATTCCAAACGTGTAGAAAACAGAAAGGCAGAGCTGTCCAGGGAGCCCCCACGGACCCCGCACCCAGCCCCCGCAGTTAGCTGACTCATGGCTGGGCTGGTGTCAAGTCCTCCCTACACACACCCACCACACCACTTACCCCCCACCCAAGGGATTATCATGAAGCAAATTGCAGAAATCTTCTCATTTCAACCAGGAAAATAGGAAAATAGGGGTTCTATTAGGGACAATTAGTACCCAAGTTCTTTTTTTTTTGAGACAGAGTCTCACTTTGTTGCCCTCAGTAGAGTGCTGTGGTGTCACAGCTCACAGCAACCTCACACTCTTGGGCTGAAGCAATTCTCTCACCTCAGCCTCCCAAGTAGCTGGGACTACAGGAGCCTGCCACAATGCCCAGCTATTTTTTTGTTGTTGTTGTTGCAGTTGTCATTGCTGTTTAGCTGGCCCAGGCCTAGTTCGAACCTGCCACCTTCCGTATATGTGGCTGGAGCTATAACCACTGTGCTATAGGCACCGAGACCCAAGTTCTTGCCCTGAAAATTTTTCTTCTTTTTCACTCTCAGCTATTTTATTTTATTTTATTTTTTAATTTTTATTATTTTTCTTTTCTTTCTTTCTTTTTTTTTTTTTTGAGACAGAGCCTCAAGCTGTTGCCCTGGGTAAAGTACCGTGGCATCACAGCTCACAGCATCCTCAAACTCCTGGGCTCAAGTGATTCTCCTGCCTCCACCTCCCAAATAGCTGGGACTACGTGGGCAGGCCATAACGCCTGGTTATTTTTTTGGGGGGGGTTGCAGCTGTCATTGTTGTTTGGCAGGCCCAGGCTAGATTTGAACCTGCCAGCTCAGGTGTATGTGGCTGGCTCCTTAGCTGCTTGAGCCACAGGCACCAAGTTTCTCAACTATTTTATTATTTTATTTTATTTTATTTTATTTTATTTTATTTTATTTTATTTTATTTTACAGATAGAGTCTCACTCTGTCACCCTGTGTAGAGTGCCTTGGCGTCATAGCTCACAGCAACCTTAAACTTTTGGGCTCAAGTGATCCTCCTGCCTCAGCCTCCTAAATACCTAGGACTGCAGACACCCTCCACAACCCTCAGAGGTCTCACTGTTACTCAGGCTGGTCTCAGACTCCTGAGCTCAAGCAATCTCTCAGCCTCCCAGAGTGCTAGGATTACAGGTATGAGACATGACTGTGCCCGGCCCCAGTCTCAGCTTAGGACTATAGGTAATGGGCAAACAAAATACCTGTAACTGAGAACTCAGGGGTACAGGGAGACCATGGGAAGAACACTTTTTGTAGTTCCTGGAGCAGAGACATCTGACTTTTCTGGCAGAAATGTGGGCAAATTCTCTGAACCCGTTTTTCTGGATTGTGGGAGCCAAGAGGACAAGGGTGCAGACAACTTTCCCTGAAGTTCCTCCTATGACCTTTGACATCCACTTCACGCCTGAATTGTTTTTCTGGAGGATTGAAAACACGCACACCAACACAGACACACAGGAGCCTGCACAGCCACACGGATCTTGAAACTAATTTTAGAATCAAAAACATTTTTAAAGGAAGGGGAACTTCAACTCCATTTAGCCCAAGATTGGCTTTTACATTTGTGAAAAATGAGGTCCATGTTGGTTTAGCATTTAATAAGAATCTGTAATGAATTTTCAGTAATATTTTGAGCATTTTTCCTGAATTACATTACCTCTCAAAGACTCTATCCAGTCCTGGGCAAATTAAATATTTGCTTCTTGGGACTTTAAAAACTGGAAATTTTTTTTTTCTTTTTTGAGACAGAGTCTCACTTTGTCACCCTGGTTGAGTACTGTGGCATCATAGCTCACAGCAATGTCAGATTCCTGGGCTCAAGCAATTCTCTTGCCTCCTGAGTAGCTGGGACTACAGGCGCCCGCCACAATGCCCGGCTATTTTTAGGGATGGAGTCTCACTCAAGCTCAGGCTGATCTCAAACCTGTGAGCTCTGGTGGTCCGCCTGCCTCGGCTTTTCAGAGTGCTGGGATTACAGGCATGGGCTACCACACCGGGCCCAAACCTGGAAATTTTGAATCTAGACTTTTACAAGTTTTTTTTTTTTTTTTGCAGTTTTTGGCTGGGGCCAGGTTTGAACCCACCACCTTCAGTATATGGTGCTGGCGCCCTACTCCTTGAGCCACAGGTGCCGCCTGACTTTTACAAGTTTTTAATTCAATGTTATACCTTAAAACAGGGGTCCTCAAACTCCACATGAGGCAGTGTGATTATATTTGTTCCTGTTTTGTTTTTTTACTTCAAAATAAGATATGTGCAGTGTGCATAGGAATTTGCTTATATATTTTTTTAAACTATAGTCCAGCCCTCCAACGGTCTGAGGGACAGTGAACTGGCCCCCTGTTTAAAAAGTTTGAGGACCTCTGCTAAAAGATAGTGCCTCATATGGAGATAGGTTAGAATTTTAAATACTGTGTTATTAGAATAAATGTTTTAATTGAAAGTGCTTAATGAATTAAATGAAAAACATTTAATTGAAATGTTTTAATTGAAATTGAATTTAATGGCAGCATAAAAGAATTTCTAAATCATTCATAATTCTATTACACAAGTATTAAAACTACAGCCGTGAGCCATATAATGACATTTTGGTCAATGATGCCCTGCATAGACAGTGTGGTCCCGTTAGGTTACAATAAAGCTGAAAATTTCTCTGACCTATCACAGTCATCGTGGTGTAGGAGCACAAGTTATTACTCATGTCTGTGGTGATGTTGGTGTAAACAAACCTCCCACCCTGCCAGGTGTACAAAAGTAGAGCACGTAGAATTCCATACAGTGCCTAATACTTGCCACTGAAAATAAATGACCATGTTAGTCCTTTATGTATTTACTGCGCTTCAAGCTAGGGGAGGGACAAAGGAACAAAGCAATCTGTAACTTGTCCTGATCAATTAGTTGTAAACACCACTGCACTTGGACCAACATCTTTACTGTACTTTTTATTGTTATTTTAGGGTGTATTCCTACTTGATAAAAAAAAAAAGTTAACTGTAAAATAGCCTTAGATCTTTCAGGAGGTATTCCTGAAGAAGGCATCATTGTCATAGGTAAGAGCGTTACTGCCCATGAAGACTTTCTAGTGGGACAAGATGTGGTGGTAGAAGATGGTGACGTTAATCTCCTGACCCTGTGTAGGCTCATGTGTTTTAGTTTTTTACAAAAAACTTTAAAAGTTAAAAATAAACTTAAAAATGAAAAATAGAAAAAGGCTTATAGAATATGTAAAGAAAGAAAATCTTTTTGTATAGCTGTACGATGTGTGTTTTAAGCTAAGTGGATTTTTGGTGGTTGTTGTTCTTTTTTGAGACAGAGTCTCACTCTGTCACTATGGGTAAATTACTTTAGCATCATAGCTCACAGCAACTTCAAACTCTTGGGCTTAAGAGATCCACTTGCCTCAGCCTCCCAAGTAGCTGGGGACTATAGACGCCCGCCACAATGCCCGGCTAGTTTTTCTATTTTTAGTTGAGATGGGGTCTCCCCCTTGCTCAGACTAGTGTTGAATTCTTCAGCTCAAGCAATCCACCTGCCTCGGCCTCCCAGAAGGCTAGGATTCTAGGTGTAAGCCACCATGCCTGGCCACTAAGCCAAGTGTTACTACAAAACAGTCAAAAAGTAAAAAAAAATTAAAATTTTATAAAATAAAAATGTTACAGTAAACTAGGGTTAACTGATGATTGAAGAAAGAAAACTATCTTTTAAAATAAATTTAGTGTAGCCTAAGCATATAGCATTTATAAAGTTTGCAGTAGTGCACAGTGAAGTCCTGACCTGGCCCTTCATGTTCCCTCACTACTCATTGACTCACCCAGGGCACTTCCACATCTGCAACCTCCACTTCTGATAAGTGCCCTACACAGGTGTTACTATGTTTTTAAATTATTTTCTACAGTACTTTTACTGTCCCTTTTCTATGTATAAATATGTTGAGATGCACGCATGCTTACCATTGTGTTACATTCCCTACAGAATTCAGTACAGTAACTGTACATGTTTGTAGCCCTGGAGCAGTCGGCTGTACCATACAGCCTACATGTAGTGGGCTGTCCCATCTAGGTTTGTGTAAGTATACTCTGCAGTGTTTGAACAATGATGAAATTGCCTAATGATGCATTTCTCAAGATGTATCCTTGCTGTTGAGTAACGCCTGACTTTTGTATTTTCCTTCTTTCTCCTAGGTACACAAAATTTATCCATTACAGAGTACATATAATTTTTACTTTGCTATTTTCACTTACCATCTTACTGAGTTTTTTTTTTTTTTTTTGTTTTTTTTTTTGCATTTTGACAGTTTTTATAATTCTAACTAAACGACTGCATGATTTTATTTTATTTTGTTTTTTGTTAATAAGCATGGGTTTGGGTCTCGGCTCTGTTATAATCTATTATATGGTCCTGAGTAAACTCTCTCTCCTTTTTTGAATAGCTTTGAGTTTTAATTGATATACAATCAACTGCACATATCTAAATTCTATATTTTGATAAGTTTGACATATATTTACACTGGGGACCCATCATCACAATCAAGATAGTGAATGTATCCATCACCTCCAAAGTTTCCTCATGGCCTTCTGTGGTCCCTCTCTCCCACCCCTCAGAACTGAAATTAATTCATGTCATTGCTATGAAAATGGCAGAACATTTGAACCAGATTACATAAAAAGTAAAATACTGAAAACTTTGAAGGAAGGAACTTGGTCTCCTGTATTACTCTTGGCCCCAGAGCAGTTCCTAGGATAGATGTTTCTGGGAGTTTGTGTCTGCTCAGGTGCCCTGGGGGGGTCCTCAGCCTAAGGAGATCGTCACCCATCCCCCAAGTGATATGATGGCCTTTTCTTCACATCCTTCTTTTATTTCAGGGTCTGCAGCCAATGCCTCACTTTCAAGTATCTTTACTTTTTGCTCCCATCTTTGTGGACTTGTAACCAGCTTATTTTCTCTAAAAAAGCCCTTCCTTTTGAACTCCTTCAAATCTGGTATTTCCATTTCCTTCAATCTTTGCACACTATCTCAGACCTTTTAGCTCTAAAGTTTATGACTTGTACTAAAACTTGCAAAGTATAATGATAATAATTAACAGAGCAAGCAAGGTACACAGGACAGCCCATTTGTGCTATAAACATGTGTTTCCCTGTCCTAGGAGTTCATGTCACTTGTAAAATTGTATCTCTAACCTGTAAAATTACCACTAAACATTCCATTTTGACATTACCTTTGTTTTTAAAAGCCTCCTAGAGGGCAGAGGCTGGGGAAAGATAAGCCACTCAACAACAACAACAACAACAAAAATAAATAAAAAAGAAGAAGGGTCGCCTGTTATAAACATGATTTCAAGCACTTTGTGGAATCAAAGGGCTCCTGGATGCAGTTCCACATCATGACACTAAGGGGCAGCATGTACCAAAGGAAACATTTATTAATAGTTTTGCCAAAGCCCAGAAGAAACTCAGAGGAAACCAAGCATAAGATGCAGAGGCCAAATTTTCATCTTTTGAATAAAATTACAGCATTACAATTTTTAATATCTTTTTTTTTTTTTTTTTTTTTGAGACAGAGCCTCATTCTGTCACCCTGGGTAGAGTGCTGTGGTATCATAGCTCACAGCAACCTCTAACTCTTGGGCTCAAGAGATCATCTTGTTTCAGCCTCCCGAGTAGCTAGGACTACAAGTGTCTACCACAACACCCAGCCATTTTTTAGAGCTGGGGGTCTCACTATTGCTCAGGCTGATCTCAGACTTTTGGCTTGGAGATCCACCTGCCTCAGCCTCCCTAAGGGCTGGGATTACAGGCAGCAGCCACTATGCCTGGCCCTTAATATCTTTTCTTATAAGAGTTTTACCTGCCAGTTCCCCACGCAAGACCAGGTGCAGTGGCTCGCACCTATAATCCTAGCACTTTGGGAGGCCAAAGTGGAGATCCCTGAGCTCAGGAGTTGGAAATCAGCCTGAGCAAAACAAGACCCATCTCTATTAAAAATAGAAAAATTATCCAGGCATTGTGGTGGGCACCTGTAGTGCCAGCTACTTGGGAGGTTGAGGCAGAAGGATGACTAGAGCATAGGAGTTTGAGGTTGCTGTGAACTAGGGTGATGCCACAGAACTCTACCTAGGGAAAAAGAGTGAGACTCTGTTTCGAATGAAATAAATCAAAAAAATAAATTCTACAAGTAAATTATTTTGTGATTGAATATGATTTAAATATAATATTGCTGAGACCCACATACTCTGTAAGATTTACCAATATTAGTGTATTTAAAAGTTCAGTGCAGGCTCGGCGCTTGTAGCACAGTGGTTACAGCACCAGCCACATACACCAAAGGTGGCAGGTTCAAGCCTGGCCTGGGCCAGCTAAGCAGCGATGACAACTGCAACAAAAAAACAGCTGGGCATTGACAGGTACCTGTAGTCCCAACTACTTGGGAGGCTAGGCAAAAGAATTGCTTAAGCCCAAGAGTTTGAGGTTGCTGTGAGCTGTGACGCCACAGTACTGTACCGAGGGCAGCATAGTGAGACTTTGTCTCAAAAAACAAACAAAAAAACAAACTTCAGTGTTTCAACTTCAGCAATTAATCTGATAATATTTAATTCCAAATTTCAACTCTTTATGTTCAATGAAATGATTATTGTCTCCTGCCCCTTCATTAGATGAAGCAAATTTTTATGTGGAATAAAGGCAACCAAATAATAATTTGGACAATTAAACTCAACTTGGGAGATCTTGCAGTTTCCATCTCTGATTGATTTGTTCATTAACCCATCCATCCACCAAGATTTCTGAGCACTTCCGCGTGCCTGCTCCTGTGCTAAATGCTGTGGAACACAAAGATGGACCAGATATCAACCCTGACATCAACTAACTCACTCAAAGTTTGGAGAGTGGGAAGTAGATGGCAGACAAAGTGATTTCAGGAATGTGCAGTAAGGGCAATGATAAAAAGGACAAGGAGTTGCAGTAGGGGTAAGGGTGGGGGGAATGTGGGGTGGGTAGTTGGGAAGAGTGCAGGAAAACTTCCAAGAGGAGATGGTATTTGAACTGAGTCTTAAAGCAGTAGGTAGAATTAGCATTCAAGGCAGCAGGCCCGGAATAGGCAAAGGCACAGGGGAATGCAGGAGCCCAGCCACCACTGTGGTCAGTTTGCTGGCAGGGCCAGAATTTTGAATGCCTAGGAGTGCAGTTGTTGATTCGAGTCTTAGATCAACTACTTGGACAGCAGAATGGAGATCAGAATAAAGGGGCAGAGATAGAAAGAAGAGAGAGCCGTGAGGAGCTACCGTGGTGATAGACTGCAGAAATCACAAGGCCCTAGAGATGGTGAAGAAACTGGATGGGTTCAAGTGGTGTTTAAAAATGGTGACAGAGGGAGAAAGATGGCGGCCGAGGAATAGTTTCCCTGCAACTGGGCACCGTAAGTCTGGGTAGATAAGACTCCAGGCATCTCTGGCTGGTGGGATCTGCCTATAAACATCCCTTTGAGGATACAGGGAGTCAGCAAGGGAGTTTTGGACCCCAAGAGGAGGACAAAAACAGTGGAAAACTGGCAAGTGGTTGCGTGTATTTGATCGACCTAATCCTGCCGGCAGCCGTAAGTACAAGCAGCAGTGAGATTGCAAACTGGAAAGGCCTTACTTGTGAACTGTTTCAGTGTTTTTGGACTTGGCACTCAGTTGAACTGCCTTGGAGAGAGCTTGAGCAGGAGTACAGAGAACTTTGGGCACTGTCTAGGGCCCCAGACTGAGCCGCTGAGCAGATGGAGCTAATAGTGTTTGGCTGTGGGCCACAGGGAGCCATTGTGAGAGAACTGCCCTGGCAAGCACCGCCCTCACGTTCACAGAGCAAGGATCAGGCAGAAGCTAGTAACCTAGTGACTGAGCAGCCTAAAGGTGGGGTCTGAGCTGCCTTACAGCCTTAACCCTCAGGGGCAGAGTGAGACTGGTTTTGGCACACTGGAGCCTCTGGCTAATGCCCTGGGTAGAGTGCTGTGGCATCACAGCTCATAGCAACCTCAAACTCCTGGAGCGCTGCCTGGACCTCCATAAGAGCTGTGCCATGACTCCCGACCTGTGACCTGCACCTGCCGGGCCTCCGCATGTCCTGATGAGGAACTGTGGGAGCCACACAAACCTGCGTCCTCCCTCCTGTATCCTCCCTGCCTCCATACCGGCCCACTCGTCTGGCTGGGGACTCTGGTAGCCGCGTGCCCTAGGAGCCCACCCTGCCTCTGTGCAGAGCCCTTCTCCTGGCTAGAGACTGCTGGAGCCTTGGGCTGTCTGTGCCAAAGTCACTGGGCGCCAGGCACTCCCAAAACCATGCACACCACCTCCTGCCCCGTTGCTGGATCCAGGTGTATCACACTCCAGAGCTGCTTCCACAACCAGAACTCCCTAGCTGGGGCAGCCCCAGAGGAACTACACAGGGTCACTCATTACAAACATCCAGCAACAATAGAGTGATCCCGCTGGGGTCTAATCTTGGAGAGACACCTCCCCAACTCTGAGGACAGCCAGAGGCAATGGTGAAAAACAATCATGAGGCGAAATCAATAGAAAAACTCTGGCAACATGAATAATCAGAGTAGATCAACTCCCTCAAGGATCAATGGGGCAGACACAGCACAAGATCCCATGCACAAATAGCTGAGATGTCAGAAATCGAATTCAGAATCTGGATAGCAAATAAGATCAAATTAGAATTTCAAGAAGTAACCAAAAAGATACCTCAAGAATTTAACGAATTCAAAGACCAAATGACTACAGATTTTGACACATTGAGACAAGAAGTTGCTTCCCTCAAAGTTCTGAGAAACACAGTAGAATCCCTCAGTAACAGAATGGAGCAAGCAGAAGAAAGGATTTCTGACATTGAGGACAAAGCTTTTGAACGCTCCCAAACTCTCAAAGAGGAAGAGAAATGGAGAGCAAAAACAGATAACTCTCTCAGGGAGCTCTGGGATAATTTGAAGAAAACCAATATTCGTCCTATAGGGATCCCCAAAAGCGACGAAGTGCCATCACAAGGCATACAGTCTCTTCTCCATGAGATTATGAAGGAGAACTTTCCAGACATGCCAAGAGATTCTGAAATTCAGATAGCACTTTCAGAATTCCAGTATGACTCAACACAAATAAGACATCCCCTAGACACATCATAATCAATTTCACTAAAGTTAATATGAAGGAGAAAATTCTGAAAGCAGCCAGACGAAAGAAAACCATCACATACAAGGGTAAGAATATTAGAATAACTGCAGCTCTCTCTGCTCAAATCTTTCAGGCTAGAAGAGGATGGTCATCGACTTTTAATCTCCTAAAACAAAATAACTTTCAACCCAGGATCCTGTACCCAGCTAAACTGAGTTTCATTTATGATGGAGAAATTAAATACTTCAATGACATTCACATGTTGAAGAAATTTGTCATAACTAAACCAGCTCTCCAGGATATTCTCACTCCTATCCTCCATAAAGACCAGCTTTATCCTCCAACACAAAAGTAAACCCACTCAGAAAATTTTGATCAAATTCCAACTTCCACAGTCACAAAAGGATTAAAAATGTCCACTGGACTCTCCAAAGGCTTATCAATATTCTCAATTAATGTGATTGGTTTAAATTGTCCTCTAAAGAGGTACAGATTGGCTGACTGGATACAAAAACTCAAGCCAGATATCTGCTGCATCCAAGAATCACATCTTACATTAAAAGACAAATATAGACTAAAGGTGAAGGGATGGTCATCTATATTCCGGGCCAAATAAAAAGCAGAAAAAGCAGGCATAGCAATCCTATTCGCAGACACGCTATAAACCAACCAAAATAATTAAGGATAAGGATGGACACTTCATATTTGTTAAGGTAATACTCAATATAATGAGATATCAATTATTAATATTTATGCACCCAACCACACGCACCTAAATTTATAAGAGAAACTCTAACAGACATGAGCAACTTGATTTCCTCCAGTTCCATAGTAGTTGGAGATTTTAACACCCCTTTAGCAGTGCTGGACAGATCCTCCAAAAAGAAGCTAAGCAAAGAAATTGTAGATTTAACCTTAACCATTCAACATATGAACTTAACAGACATCTACAGAACATTTCATCCCAACAAAACTGAATACACATTCTTCTCAGCAGCCCACAGAACACACTCCACAATCGACCACATCCTAGTCCACAAATCTAACCTCAGCAAACTTAAAAAAATAGAATTTATTCCTTTCATCTTCTCACACCATCATAGAATAAAGGTTGAACTCAATAACAGCAGGAACCTGCATACCCATACAAAAACATGGAAGCTAAATAACCTTATGCTGAAGGATACATGAGTTATACATGAGATTAAGAAGAAAACCACAAAATTTTTGGAACAAAACAACAATCAAGACATGAATTACCAAAACCTCTAGGATCCTGCAAAGGCAGTCTAAGAGGGAAATTTATAGCACTGCAAACCTTCTTCAAGGAAACAGAAAGAGAGGAAGTTAATAACTTAATGGGACATTTCAAGCCACTGGAGAAGGAAGAACACTCCAACCCCAAACCCAGCAGGAGAAAAGAAATAACCAAAATCAGAGCAGAATTAAATGAAATTGAAAACAAAAGAATTATACAACAGATCAATAAATCCAAAAGTTGATTTTTTGAA